>JAIPRM010011547.1:0-12819 GCA_025469315.1 Stegophylla sp. TES_Ste_2020
AGAAAAATAAAACAAAAATAATAAAACAAAACAAAAACAATACCAATAAATACACATATTAATCAATTAATATTAAAACGTAATCATTACATTCAAGTTTCTTATATAATTTTTTTATTATAAAAATATCCTAGTTTTTTCTTCAAATTATTGAAAACATTTTTTTTTAAATGTCTAAAGGCATAGAATTAAATGATATTATAAAAATGTATTAAAAATTTTCTATGTACACCAAATATTTAAATTATTGAATGTTCATTATTACACTTGAGTTTTACATTATAAACAGTGGTATTCCTGAGCGCTATTTAAGAAGTTATCCTTCTTTACTACTTGTTACGCATCCATTTTCACTTATTATCGTACTTCCAAAATACTTAATATATTCAACGACTGCTTCTATGGCGTGTCATCGTCTAATTTTATATCTAGTTTAGCTGCGCTTCATTTCGACTACACGCGAGGATTTTAGTTTTTAATTTATCATTTACATTATTTTAATCAGAACGGGTTATACGATAAAAAAAATACTTAATATGATTTTATGTTTTAGATCAAAATTTGATATGATTTAACGTAGTAAAACTATTAAAAATTTGGTTAATATGGTTTGAAATATCGTTACTTTTAACAGTTTTTTAACAGTGTTTATTGTTATTATTCTTTTCCGAAATTGTTTGTATTATGAAGTTTATCAATGTTTTCTTTTCTTTTTTTTTTTTTTAATGACTATTTTAATTTATGTTCACTTTTAATAATGTTTTGTAAAAAAAAAAAAAACAAAATGTAGTTATACATTTCTAATTTATAAAAATTAATTATACCGGAAAACGAGCAAAACTCAACATAAATTTATCTGACATTTATCTAGATCAGTGGTTGCCGACTTCTTTTACTTCGTACTTAATCGATTCAGAACTCCTCAACCTTAAAGTTATTTTTGGAATTTGATTTCTAATTCAAGTGAAGATTTTATATTTTCAAACCCAATATTCGTATTCAGATAGGACTTTTGGCTTTTTCTGAATATCGAAAATTGGTTTTGTACCCATAAAACATCAGAATCTTCGTTTATTCTTAAAAATTATTAATATTTCGTTGTCTCTTTTATATTTTCTGCATTTATCAGCGTCACTGCTGAGCTCTCAATTTCATTCGGGTTGGAAAAACAACATATTTTTCTTTTACAAATTCGATCCAAATTACCGACTTGCCAATGACACCTTAAAGACACAGGGGGGTGGTATTCCGGGTTCAACCCCCCAAAAAAAAAAAAAAAATGTTAAAATGTTTACGTTAAGTTTAAAATTGCTCTAAATTTTTACTTATTACCATCACACAAGTTTTCATATATAATTTTCGTTATAGATTCGACACCCCCCCCCCAGAATTTTATTCTTGATACGGCTATGTCTATAGACTTTTTTGTTTTGTTGACAATTTTCCATTGATGATTCTAGCCTTTTATATTTTTCACTATCTTAAAAAATGACTCATGACTGTTTTCAGGGAGGAGAGGTCATGGTATTACCCCCCTCCCCCTTCCGAAACTTCATAAAATAATTATTTATTTTTATTTTACATTAAATATTGTCAATACTTAATTTATGGTTAAATTTCTCATTGAAAAAATAATAATAAAACCTTCCCCGAAAATTCATTCTAGATACGGCCATGCTTAAAGAAACTTTAAGTATATTTTTATGATAAGATGAGGAAACTAAGGATTAGAAGAAAAGGATCTATTCCATAACAAGTTCGAATCAAAATTCAAATCCAAAATATTACGTATTAATTGATTTATATTTATCCCAAATTTCCCACACGACCCTTAGGTTCTAGATGAAAATGTATTTATTTTTATTTTTATCTATATATATATATATATTATTAGTTATCTAATCCCAACCCCCAAATCAGATAGCCTAACCCCTAGGTGGGAGATAAAATTGCATCGGTGACGCTTAAAAAACCCGCTTCACTTCGCACCCGAGTCCCCCCCACTACCTGCAGTTGACGTTTTTCAAGACCGTCTTATCGTCTCCGTTGTCTGGGCACTATGGGGGGGGGTAGTGAGGGAAGGAAAATGTTTACACCATCACAACACAAAATATATTACAATACGGATCGGCCGTCGAGACATGATGGATAATCGATATTTTTGTGTATAATCTAAGTCTATCTCACCTGTGTACGCACTACGTGCACACAAACCGCGTAAAACAGATCATTTATTATGGCGCATTAAAAAAAAAATAATAATAATAATAATAGAGTTTTCATATTATAATATACGTTTAATTTTTTTTTCCCCGTAAACCAACCCCCAACCCTCCCACCCACATCTCCATCCAGTTAAAGCTTACAGCAGTGCGCCGGAGGGTTTTTAATTTCAGACATTGATTAATACGTATATTATTATACTTCTTTAAGGTTATAACTACAAGAGATAATATTTAGAGGATTAATATATTTCAATGCAACAAAAATATTTATTAATAACACTAAAAAAAAAAAAAGCGGTATTATAATAAATGTATATACAGACAGGTATGTGTACGCGACGTTAAAAGAAGAGTATTCGTTCATTTATACTATAAATTCCTTACCCCCTCCCCAGTCGTCTTAAAGGGCACGTCGAATCTCCGAGTAATGACTTCTTCTAAGACGTTCCCCAAAAAATAATAATAATAATAATAATAATAATAATAATAAATTCTTTTTTTCCAATGCCGATCGTGTTTTGTGTGTGTGTGTGTGTCTTATGGGGCAAATTGATACTTGGAATATTAAATTTGATACCGAAATAAGGGTGGTAATGTAATAACGATTTCTCGTTAAAAATATTTAATTGCTGATTGAACGAAATACTAATATTTTACTCGTTTATTTTTTTAATGATGCCCCAATGTCACCCCATTCGCCGGATTAAACAAAAATATTCGTATAAATTAGGGTGGTTCTTATTTTTATAGAAGAAGAAACAAAAAAAAATTGAAAATTTTGATCCTCACCACTCTATTTTATAAAACATCATAAAAAAGTAAAAATTGGTTAAATTTGGACTCATCCCCTTCACGTGCCACACGAGGGTTGAAAAATGGCCAAAGAGGGTACTTTTACGGTTTTTCATATATCATTACTTGAAAACTATTGAACTTAGACTAAAAATGAAATAGAATATTAATTGTAATGTTGTCAATAAAAAATGTGTTTACAACATTTCTTAAAAATATATTATTTTCCATGAAAAATTATGAAGTACTAAACATATTTAATTTATTTCACATAGTTGGTTTTTATGCGCAGTTATTTATAAATCTTAATGGTTTTAAAAATATTTTAAACAAAAATTATTGTATTTTCTTACAAAGAAGTTTTTAAGTATACACTGCATTGGACTGATTATTTTATTTTAATATAGTAGAATTTTATAATATTTCAATATATATATATATATTTATATATTTCCCCCCCCCCAAAAAAAAAAAAAACAGCTTTCCCCGTAACCATGAAAATAACTGTTCCTCAGAGCGTAGTGATGTGTCATTTACTTTTTTAACTAACCGTAACAGGTGTTCACACATCACCCAATGTGCACCACGCACGTGGCACGCCTTTCAATTAAATTTTAATTAGATATTATTATTAAAAAATTTAAAAAAAATTCTACCCGCGTAATTTCTTTTTTTTTTTAAGATAAGTCTTATATATGCGATCCAGTTGGTTTTGAAATAATAATAATATGGTTTATTTTTAATATAATATTATTATTATCGAAAGTGTTATTTGATATTATTTTAGAATATGAACGGACCGAAGAAGCTTATGATTTTACAATGAAATTTATTTATTTTTCTATTTTCGAAAACACCTTTTCGCATAGCAATACTTAGTTTCGATCATAACACGACATAAATCCAAAATTACACACCCAGATGGTACTCTTAATGGATCATTTATTTCAAAAACGACGAAAATCGGTCAAAAGACGGCAAACTATAGCTATTAGTGAAATTTTCATAGAATTGAAACCTGTTTTTTGACATAATTACTTGAAAAATAACAAAAGTAGAAACTTGAAACTTTTACTGACACCACTAAAAACGGTCTCGAATATACTTTGTAAAAAAAATTTCCAAAACATTCGAACGATTTTGTGCTCGGTGTAGAATTTTCCAAATATTGGAAACTTCTCGTTTTCCATAAGTTATTATTTTATAACATTTTGAACTCTTGATATTATGATCTGAAAATTTAACATGCCCAACTCACATTTTGTATGTGAACTAAGTGATCTGAAAAAATCTCGAAAAGCGAGTCAACGTTTTACCTAAAATCATACACTTAAATGTATTTTGGTGGATAAAATTCTAAACGGACGAATAATTAAACATTTTGCGAGGGTCTTAATGAAAAATGACAAAAAAAAAGTACCGACAAATACCTATTATGGTATATTTCTAATTTTGGGGACACCCGAAAAGATTGTTAAAGTTTTTTTTTTTTTTTTTTGTCCATCTTATGTTTTCTTCGACACTAAGTACGACGGTATAAACTAAAATCAGCGTGGATCAAAAGTTTTTTTAATTATTTGACTTTGAAAATTTCAGTGTTTTCGGATTTTATATTAAATTGAATTAAATTTCGACTGTTCTTAACGCTGTTCTTTTAGTCAAGTATTCAAGTCAAAACTGACAGATGCAACCGGTACCAAGTTCAAAAGGGGTGTCATAGGATTATTATACTTCCTATATGTTTTACTCCCCTCCCCGTAAAAGTATTCTAGATAAATTTTTACCTGGGGACGAAAAGAACTTAGAATATGTTTTATAATCAATGGAATTTTTTTTTTTTTTGACGAGGAGTAAAAATAACCTAGGAAAAATATTGTGTACCCTTGGTAAAAACATTTAGCCTAGTTTTCTTTCACCCCCCCCCCCCGGGTGAAAATTTACTAAGATTATTGTTTTACCGCGAGAGTGGGGAGGAAATCGCCTGTTGCGCCAGTGAACTTAATTTTTTTCACTTTTTTCATACGCTATGCATTAGTGTCCGCTAATTATACTATATTATTTTTTGTGCAATGCGAAATTTCGTCAACGCGTGTAAACACGGACGGAGATGAGACTTTATGACGCCGAGTGGGTGGGTTTACACTACCTACCGGGGGAGGGGGGGTGGGAGAGGGTTAAGTCATATTTATAGTACCCCTTATATGGTAAACGCGTGAATAACTCCACGAGGAGTACATCCCTCCGCTCCTTTTACTCCCCCCCCACCCCATAGCCGGAGAGTAGCCGTTTGTTCGTCGTAAATGGGATCCGCGCGAGTAGGACGACGACGACGACGACGACGACGACAGTTAATTTTCTATGAACCGTGACCGTCGCCGCTCCCTCCCACACACTGTTTCTCAGTGGCGTTGTCACGCGGGGTTGTATCGCGTGTATAATTTATTTTTGTCACCCCCTCGAGGAAGTCACCTCCCCCGCCACAACACACCGGAAGCGGAAATCCCGTTTTCGGACTAATTTCATAAAAGCATATACGACCTGCGGGTTGCGACCCCAAATTATGTTGTGACCCGTTCGGACAGTATAATATTTTGGTACATTTTGTCGGACTTGCCTCGCACCATGGGGATTCTTGGGTCGAAAAAAAAAAAAAAAAAATTCTTCCGCAAAAATATTTTTCATATTAACTGTCTGAAACCTATGTTTAAATTTTCACAAAGTTTTAATTGCATTTTTTCTCAAATTTTGGAAATCTATTGAGAATTTTGAATAATAACCCCCCCTAAAGCACCATCTAGAGGAAAATTCTGATTTAAAAAGTTCCTGATTGAAACTTTCGGGGAAATATTTCTATACGAAAAAAAAAAAAATATATCGTTGTAAAAAAAATTAGGGGTGAGTTCTCAAACTCTTCGAACCCTCGTGCACCCCGAACTTTAAAGAAGTTCTTAACAGTTCGAATGGTTCTAGTTAAGTGTATATATTAGAATAATGTTCGATCAGTTTAATAGGAAAATTGTATTTTTTTCTAAAATTTTAACTTTTATTTGTTTTAAAAATTTTGATTTAAAAGTTTAACATTTATTGAAACTCGAGAGTATTAAAACATATAATTTTTAAACATTAACTTAAAATTTCACTACTATTATACTTTTTTCCTTTTCAAATTAATTATGGATAGATTCGCAAATGCTTTTTTTTTTTTTCAAAAATTTTTTAGAATTCGACAAAAACGCCTTGAAAATTGTTTCAATAATTGTATATAAATTCATTAAACGTAAACAATTAAAAAAATAATAATAAAAAAAAAACGATCGAGACCAAAAATTATTAATATCGATTAAATTAACACCCTAACTGAAACGAGTAAAAAAAAATCTTTCGGTTTCAGTCCATCGGAGAAAAGAAGAAATTACTTTCTTTTTATTTATTGATTTTTTTTTTTTTTTTTTCTGACAAAAATTGGAATGTCGTTTTCACTTGTGAAAAGATTTACCCCCTACCCCCCCCCCCATTTTCCAAGGGGTTGCGTCGATTTCGTTTTATCGTCAAACTCGGGTGTTATACTTACACTTATCGGGTAGTTAGACGGTTTTATGGACAGCTGTTGTACACAGAGGTCTACACCCCAAAAGTTTGAACACGCATCGACAAACTTGTGTGATTTACCACCCTCTCCGCATATTTATTATTACTAACAAGACGTCACATCCCCGTACTTATTGTATTCGTCTATTAACAACGCGCACAACCCCTACTAAGTACGGTCGGTAGAAATAATTTTCCTCTTTTGTTTTCAAAATTAGAGAAAATGACGTGTTATATTAAAACTCGGATAACATTGACTTATTTTTTGCCGCCCTGAACAATTGTTTCTTTTACTAACCCCCTCCCCCTCCATACTAGTGATGTAAGCTTGAAAACTTTCATTTTGAAAAATATTTTGTTCAATGTAATTTTCTGAAAATTTTTTATGTTAATTAAGAAAAAAAAAAAAATTATCATATGATAATTTTATCAAAATTAAGTCAGAAGATTGTTAGATTTTTACTGTTTTTTAAATACTGTTAAATTGTTATGTATTGAATTCATTTCAAAATTAAATTAGATGCCAAAAATATTTTATTGTTTTTTTTTTTTTTTAGTATTATTATTATTTTTAACTAACAAAGGACAGTTAGATTTTTATTATGTTCTTACAAATCGTTAAATTTTTTGTATATATTTAAATAATTCAAAAATTAAATTAATGTAATATCGCGCTTTGTTTTCATAAGTATAAACTAGCAAAACACTGTAAAATTTGTATGTTTTTGAAAAATTTGAAAAATCAAAAATATTATCAAAATTTTCAACATTTTGAAAATTTACATTACTACCCCAAACCCCTATATGATATGGAGAGTCATCACAATCGACTTTTTCCTTTTTAAAATCCATTTTTAATAATTCAAAACTTGAAATCTGTGGTGCTGAAAAAAGGGAAATAAAATATAACATAATTCTGGCGGTAACCTAAAAGGTCGATTTTGGCGGAATAGTAGATCACCCCACTCCTGCTGATGCACTGTTGTTCGTGTGTCGACTAATTGTTCTATTTATTAGATTCTGAACGAAGTGAAGAAGCTTACGATTTTACAATGATGTGTATTTTTTTTTATTTTTTTTTCTCTTTCTGTAAACACTTTTTCGTATAGAAATACTTGTCCGAAAGTTTCGATCAGTATCTCTATAGAACCGGAATCACACCCAGATGGTACTTTAAAGAGGTCATTTTTCCAATTTCTCAATACTTTTTCCAAGCGCGGTGAATATATGTCGAAAAATTAACGAAAAACGGCAAAATATGCAGTTACCGGCATTTTCGTAAGAATTGAAAATTTATTTTTACCATAACTTCTACAATAATGGTGCTAGAAACTTGAAACTTTCACCAACTACTAAAAACGATGAAAAAAACATTTTCCAACAATATCAAAATGATTTGACCAATTTTGAGTTAAGTACGGCATTTTGAAAATTTCGGAAATATCTCATTTTTTGTTAGTTTTTATGCAATAAAATTTTTGATTTTTGATATTAAGACTTGAAAATTTAATATGATCTCACTGACATATATGTGTCTAATTGGTCTGAAAAAATCTCAAAAATCGTTAATCAACTTTTTTTTTTATACCCGTTTGAAGTTAGAATTTCGACTGAATTCGTTAGTGTTACTCAAAAGCGGTGTAAAGCTTCAGTTTATTCGATACAATTTTACTTAAATGTTACAAAGTTTGTTTTTGTAACAAAAATTATTTATTTACTACCCATTCAGTTTTATCATTCTACTATTTATATTAAAAAGTGAGAAAAGAAAAAAAAAATGACGAGAAAAAAGTGTTATTACTCATATTATTGTCTATGTGGTATATTATCTGTCTTAAAATTTCGTAACATTTGAATAAAAAAAAAAAAAAAAAGAGTTTTAAAGGCATTTTTTATAAATTTTATGTAGTTTTTCCCAAATTTTAGAATGATGTTATATAGTTTAAACTCCAAAATAAAAATAAACATTTTTTTTTTTTAGTGACACACCTAACAGTAATACGCGACACACCGTTTGAGAACCACTGGTTTAAACTATTAATTAATTGTTTTATGGAAGTAATTTAAGATCAACAGTATTACAAAAAATAAAGAATAAGAAAAAGTGTGTAAATAAGAAATAAGAAAATATAATGTGATGCACGGATTAGGGATACTATATGATTTCCCCCCACCCCCCACTCTGTATACGAATCAGTCGAATTTTCTGCAGGGGCAAGTCATCCGTTCGTGTGATCAACCGTTAATAGAAAGCGAAAAAGAGAGCGGAGGGAAGAGACAGACAGACCGAGAGAAGTGTCGTCGTGTCGTCCAAAGTTATCACCGCCGCCGCCGCCGCAGGATTTCAAATTGTTATTATTATTATTATTATTATTTTTAACTGTCGTCGTCGATCAAACAGCCACCTGCTAGCGAGCGCGCACGCGCGTGCTCCTCGTATCTTATAGGTTATTAAAATATATTATTTATCGAATACGTCCGTGTGCGTTTGTTGTTCGCTCTTCTCGCAGAATTTCTACAACGAACGGTTTCATCACACACGTACATGACGCGTGCGAATAACGTTTTCCGGCAATATCGCGTCCATATAAATAAATAAAGGACAATGGGCTCGGCGCACGACGACGGTGACTACTATTTATTTATATATATACGTGGCGGTGTCTACGTGACACTTGCCCCCTTCCACCAACCAACCCCCCCCCACCCGACAGAAGGGCGTAGAGTTTTAATAACGCCGCCGCCGCCGCCGCCGGCTAGCTATGGAGTGAACGCAATAAAATAATAATGTAATAACGAAAGAAACGGGAAAGTTTTCGCGCGGTTCAAAAGACACACGCACACGCACGCACACACACACATTTGGGCAAATATTAGCCCCGATGATCACTGAAGTGGTATATCGGATACGATAAAAATATGGGGCGAAAATTAAAAAAAAAAAAAAAAAAAAATGTCTGTACTTTGCACGTCAGTTGGGATGTGTCTTGACAGACACGGGTGTATTGAATTTTAAAGAAACGATAAATCGTTTCTTCGATAAAAAAAAATGATTCTGAACGAGGAGGGTAGTTAAAATAATATAAAAAATAAATGACAAAAAAGAAAAATGTCCAAAATTTTTGTTTTTTTGCGCCAGAATCTTTCTTATATGATTTTATCTATCTATGTTTGAATTTCCATATAGTTCGGATCGAAAAACGATGGTTTCCGAGTCATTTTTGTCAAATTTCGGGTAGTTTTTTACGGGGAAAAAAAAAAAAAAAAAAATTGAAGAATTGAGAAATTCAAAAAATGACCTCTTCAAAGTACCAACTAGAGGCAAATCCGGTTTCAAAAAGTCGCTGATCGAAACTTTTGGAACTTTTGGACAAGTATTTCTATACGAAAAGTTGTACACAGAAAAAAAAACATCGTTGTAAAAACACTAACTTCTTCACTTCGTTCAGAATCTAAAAGCTGTATATAATATATATTTCTCACCATGGGTTTTGTTCGATCATTAAATGGGATTTATAGATGTATTAAATTTTAAAGAAACATTTGAGTAGTTTTTCCAACACTTTGAACAAACTATTGAGGATTTGAAAAAATTTTGATTCATACAAAAAAACTTATGGACAAGAAATTCCATATGAAAAAATAAAATAAACATAATTTTAAAAACACTAGCTTCTTCACCCCACTCGAAATGTAAAACGTAAAAAATAAACTGAGTAAATCATTATAGTAATAAAATTAAACAAATGACGTGGATAATTCATTAAATGTTTTTTTTTTTTTTTCTAATAGAGATATAAATATATTATAAGTGGTGTAATTATCAGCAGTTAGCTGCTATTAGTATTCAGTTCTATTGATTGAGCATCCCCTAATTATAATTTCTGGATCCGCACCTGATTTTGTTCGCGGTATATTTACGAAATTGGACGAAACCAAAATTGATCTCGATTGATAATCAAACTCATTTTGTTTTTCACCTAAGCACGATTAATCGTTAGAGTATCGCAATTTAATAACATATAATCAAGGTTATATGTATATGAAATATTTCACATGTATGAAAATATTTCAAACTTGCGACTTTCGCCCTTCTTGGAATATTTTAATGGAAATTATTAAAAAATATTTTCATTTCTTTTAAATTTGTTGTTTTTCTTGGTACGTATGTCTTACAAAGTCATCATTTGATCGTCACACTTTTCCAAAGTATAATTCTTTCACTTGTTTTTAAAATATAATTTAGTTTTCCTTTAATAATTAATTAAAAAATGTATTAATGATTATTTGATATCGTTGATAATACAATATTATTATAGTTTTATAATCCAAATATGATATTCAAAAATTTACAACAATTGTAAAACAAATATTATCAATTCAACTAGCAATACTATAAATTATTTATAATACTAGTGCATCGAGTTAAAACTTATAAATATAATAACACTAATTCTCCTAATGAGTAATTATTATAAAATAATAAATAAACAGAATAAAAGAAATATACATTTTTTTTTTAAATATGTTTATAAGAAATATTATGTAATTTTTATAATGTACCGCTGTGTAAGAAACATTTATATAACACTTTTCACTAATTTTAGTTGTGTCTGTATTTTTTGCTACAGGTGAAAATAAATTTTCATTTTTCATTTAAATGAAATATTTCATAAAACTAACAGAAATTTCATGAAATTCTACTACCCTAAATATAATGTATACTCGTTTTATTATTATGTGTTCCACTCTGTTCGAGTGCAAAAACGTAAAAGACAAAAAAAAAAAAAAAAAAAAACACGAACTCAAAAAGATTATGCAAATTTTTCGCCCCCGTCTTCTCTTGAAGCTATTTTCTGTCAATGCGTAAAAAAAATTAACGCCGATGTTAGCAGATTTACATTATACGAACATTGGTTTTTGCTGTAGCGATTGCATTTCTTATGGTTTTAAATAATGCTAAAACATTTTAATAATTTCATTAATATATTCAGGGGGAAATATTACCAAGTAAGTACTTGTACTTACTTGGCATTTTTTTTTTTTTTTTAAACCAATTAAAACTAATGAATTTTTATGAATGAAATGAATACATAATATTGTACGTACACGTCTGTAACAGGGGCGGATATAGGCCCCGCCATGAACGGGAGGGGCAAATTTAAATAAAAAAAAAAAAAAAAAAGAAAAAAAAATATGATATAAAATAAATTTTGGATGTTGGATGTAATTCTCATTCAGAGCCAAACTACTTCAACAACAACTGTAGAAAAAAAAAACGAGAACTAATTATCGACTGTTAAGATACAAAAACGAGTATAAAGAAAAAAAAATTGTTTTTATTATTTTTTACAGTCAAAAAACCTGTGATAATGTTATAAGTGTGCCGCAAAAATATGATTAAATTAGATTAAAATACATAATTTAATTATTATTATTATTATACAATATACTTCAGAGCAATTAATAAAATATCTTAATATTTTATTGACACTTTTTATTCTCCTCAAATATTCCGTTCGATTTAAATTTGTCTATGCAATATTGAGGAGGACAAAGTGATGATTTTGATATTATAGCGAAATCCTTCCCAGGATCAGACAATTGAAAAAAAAAAAAACTTGTATTATGTTCATCATCATGACGTGGTACAGCTAAAAGTTAACAATATTTTGTGATAAAAATCACAATTTTCCAAAATTATTTCTTTGATTTGAAATTACTCGAATACCTAAGTAACCAAAACATTGACTTTTAGGATTATAATTTTAAGTATATTTGCAAAATAACTGTATAGCACTGACAAATTACAAAGTTTTTCAGCTTTCATTCTTGCGTGTTTAAAAAAGCTAGAAATTGCAAAAATATTATTCTGTTTTACTGAAAAACATAAAAAAAAAATGAAAAAAAGCCGGACATACTTCGCACGATGGGTGTACTTCGCACGACGGGTGGCATTCTCTTGACGGGCGTATTAAATTTTAAAGAAACGATAAATCATTTCTTCGGTAAAACTATTCTGAACGAAGGTAGTTAATAATATAAGCAAAAAAAAATTTTCGAAAAATGTCCAAAAAATTTTTTCACATTTTCAAAATTTTCTTGCTCTAAAATCTTTTTTATAGGATTTTCTATCTATGTTTCAATTTTCATGAAATTCTGATCAAAAAAATGATGGTTTCCGAGTCGTTTTTGTCAAATTTTGGGTAGTTTT
>JAIPRM010011548.1:0-12816 GCA_025469315.1 Stegophylla sp. TES_Ste_2020
TAAAATAAATTAAAATTTTTTCCCAGGTAATTTACTGGTAAATTTTTCATAAATTTAGTAAAATTTGATTTTTCTAGTAGCATAACAATTAGAACAACCTAAAATTATCTCTTCTTTTCTCTCCTATTACATAAATATAATATAACTAAAGTATTAGATTATTTATACAGTATAGTCTACTAGCTCTATTAATAAAAGTGTATTTTTGATATGAAACAGAATATTTTAAATGGTATATGCTTATTATGCCATTAAATATATATATATACACATAATTTTAATCAGATAATTTAAGATTATCATTAATACATTATAAGTTGTGAATTATTTTACAATAATTTAAATTATCATACTTATAAAAATATACATATCATGAGATATGACCTTAAACTCTAATTAATAAAATAATAAAAAATAAAAGTAAATGCTGTTCTTTTATTAAATACAAAGAAATATAATTGACAATAAATTAATATTTAGGTATTTAAATACATAAATACATATATATATCATTATTCATGAGATTCTTTAAATTCAGATTAAAAAAAAAAAACAATACAAATATATTGAATATACAATATCCAACTTTTATTAAGGTTAATCTAAATATTATTCAATTGTCAACTGACATTATCCACACTAACACTATACCTAAACAAAATACTTTTTCCTTAGTTTAAACTTCCTGTTTTATATTAAATACTGTATTCTAGTGTTATAAATTTAAGCTATTTAAAAACATTTAATTTAAGAGGCACTTGTTAATTTGTTCGATGAAAAAAAAATTTGGCGGTAAAATTAAAAATTGGCAAATTTACCAAGTAAAAATGTAAGGGGCTTACACCACCTATTAATACAATTACAATAAATACAATACAATTGCTATGACAACTTTCGTATTTTAATTGCAAATTTTGTGAAATTAATTTGTCGCATTCTGCAATAAATTCCAATTCCTAAAAAATTTTTGCACAAATACTTCGTTCGTAAAAGCAGGTAGGTAGGAAGTCAAACACATTATAAAGGGCGGCCAACGAGCATATAATTTAATAATAATATTTTGTACGTGAACCATATTGTCGGGTAAATGCCGAAACTTAATCTAACGCCATTAAAACGAACGCATCGGTTGCGGGTCTTTAGAAATCTCTCTAAATTCTCTCATTCGTCCACTATTAATACTGCGTTCATAGTTTCATTCTCTCGGTTCCGCGGGCGATATGACCAAATCCATTTCGGTTTGTTCAGCAGACACAAATTATTGACGCACGCCCGAGTGTATATCGTCGTCTTTATCTGATCGTCGACATAGAATCGGCATCATTAGACAATCATAGCGACTGGAAAGTCTGAAAATTTTGTTTTCTTTGAACCATTGGTTCTCAAACAATATAGCTGACATTTTCGCCGTTCAACGAATAATTACTCGAAAATTATCAATAATTATATCCGTTAAGAAAATAAAATTAAAACCGTTTTATGACGCTAAATTTGTAAACTTAAAATTTGAAAATAACCTCGATCGAAAATCGATCATTTAAAGTTACCAAGCGTTACTAGCGCGTTATCGTGATCCAAAGCCATTTTCAAAATATAATCATTTAAAACGAAAATTCATAAATTAATAATTATATTGTCCCCCCCGAAGATAACGTCCGATTAAAAACATCGCAGTACTACATCACAGTGAAGGCCAAAACCTTGTCAATAACAATTTACCGAGAGTAAGTTTTTTTCTTTTTAGAGACCAACTGAATTAAAAAGTGAAGATTGTATTCGTATGTCGACAACTGTATCTGTATGAACAATTTCTGTATATCTAACTTTAAAACAAATTAAGACCATATTATAATTGAAGTTAAATGCTTGACATTGCATTTTGCTAGAAAATAGAAATTTGGAGGATAATCGCTTATTGCTAATGGAACATTATATTATTATAAATGTCCGTCAGTATATAAAGTGTGTATCCCGATGCCGCCGTAATAATTTTAATTTGTGAAAATGCTTATACTTCATATGTGTTAATCAAAAATATGCACGTAGTCATTAAGCATCCGTTGAGCATATTATATATATATATATATTCCTTCACTCAACAAACTTTGAAACTTATTTTTAGATTCTTTAACCGCGAGAAATGTGTCAGATTTTATTATGTGTTACAATTTCGATATCTACTTTTATCGAATCCAAATAAAAAATATGATACACTTTTTCTGTCCATAATCTTAGGATTAGGAGATTATAAAACATCATCTACTCGGTATTTTAAATAAGAAGTTTCTCGGGATTCACTCCCGGTGGTATATTGGTAAATAAATTTAAGAATATTACACATAAAAAAAAAACTAAATTATAAAAATTTTGGAAGCATCTTATATTAAAACAGCATTTATATTTCATAATGGTAAATCTATAAATTTTTGTATTACTTAACTAAAGTCATTATATTTTACTACGCCAATTATAACATATAATTATGTAATGTATGATTTTATATATATATCAGTTTTTATACATTTAGAATTTTGCTAATTATTACAAGTATTAAAAGCAGATCCCAATTTTCAAATATTTTTCATGGACTGATATTAGTA
Source organism: Stegophylla sp. TES_Ste_2020 (assembly GCA_025469315.1). NCBI lineage: Eukaryota > Metazoa > Arthropoda > Insecta > Hemiptera > Aphididae > Stegophylla > Stegophylla sp. TES_Ste_2020. The sequence goes on from JAIPRM010011548.1 coordinate 2,601, forward strand.
ATATTTTATGTATGAAACAATATTTTCAATATTCAATTTCACAAAAATCATGTAATTGAAGTTATTGGAAAATAAAAGTAATATTTATAATTAAACATATACTTATGTGTAATATATACATATGTTATATTTTGTAGTACAATTCTACTCCCACTTTAATATTTTATATAAGTTCAATCTCTAGAAATACCAGTAATGCCTCCTCGCCCTGAAATACCTTTTTATATTATGACGACAAGTCTTAAATCGATAATTTTGTATTATTTTTAACAATGGTGAATAACAAAAATAAATAAATATCACAAAATTATCAATGTTTTTTATAATGAAAACTTTAACTTCAATAAAAAATTCTGACTTTTAACTTATTAGTTAGTTTTTACATAAATGAGTACAGATTACACATATACCTACAAATTGGCAATTTTCCAACGTTTTAAACACATATCACGTATTATTTATACACAAATTACCTTAGTATACTTTCCAATGCATCACTAATTTTTCTAACCTTATGGAAAGTCTACCGACAATTTAAGTAAAATCGATCGAATATCGGATAATCTTGATTTTCAACTGGTTTTAATTGTTTAGTGCTAGGCTACTTGAAAGTTTTATTTAGCTAATTTCAGACTGGACATTGAACTTCGAATATTTTGGAAGAATTTTGTGTTTAAAAATTTTATTTTCTGGCAACATTTTTAATTCTCGGTGAATTTTCAAAATGTATAATGAAACTCATTATTTTCACGCAAAAAAAAACGATTTTTTTCAGTCAAAACCTTAGAGATATTAAACATATATACTTCTAAATTGTGCATTTAAAATATATAATATTTATAGAAGAAGGTACGAGTATTTTTAATCAAAAAAAAACCAAAGCAGAAATACAGGCTTCCATTATATTTTGTTTCGTTTTATTTGTTAAAATTGTATTGCAAATTTGATAGGCTTTTTTTCTAATAATATACCGAGGCCTTATACAAATTTCCAAGTGCCAAGTTCGCTTACAAAGGCATTGAACGTATAAACTTATTAACACAGGTTTTGGGGTGACAGGCCGGTCAATGAAATCGGTTAGATGGTTAACAGTTGGTCACTTAAAAGTTTACGAGAAATTTTTAATTAAACTGATTTAAATGAAATAAAAATACATGTTATGTACCTATTTATAGAAAAATAAAATAAAATAAATAAATAATCAATGTATAGCTTTACAATATATTAATATAAAATTGAAAAATAAATAAACAATAACTTAACCTGGAATATTAAAGAAATTTCAGTAAACGACCGTTTAATATGATATTAAACTATAAAAAAATAATGAAGCAAAGCGGTGGGCATGGGTTGGTATTGTATTATGTAAGATATATTGATTTCGACTCGTCCGTATGAAATGGAGTGTACACGTCTATATATTTTGTAGTTGGTCAACTCGATACGGCATTTACTGCAAAACACAGCCGTTATTCGTGCTCAGACGAACAGGGGCTTAACGTGACCATTTATTTTCGCGTAATGACTCGAGAGTACCTACGTCCTCTAAACCGATCGGTTAAACGGAATGCACGCGCGTAAGTTGATATAACTTTAAATTAGTCGGTACTGGCCTCGCGGTCGAACGAGACCCGCGAGTCTCGCGGTTTCGACCGTTCAAAAGGCGTAGTAGGTAGACGAACAAAACACACGGCGAATATTCGATGCGCCGTCTTTAAAACGCTTTACCGTGCATAATAATGACTACGATGATGATGATGATGATGATGATAACGATGGCACTATTTACGGCGGTTAATCTGGCGGCAAATCGTCGGACGGGGTTCGGCGGGAGTAGACGAAAAGGGTGGGAACATGGTGATAATGAACGGGAGAGTTCGAGAGCAAAATATGAAGCGAGATGAGAATATAGGACGGAGGGACGAGGAGAAAGAGAGAGAGAGTTCGTGAATTCGTCCACCAAAGGGTAATTACGAATATTCGGCTAAATCGCTTGGCATGTTGCGGATATAATAGAAACGAGCGCACGTGATCCGCATACATTAGTGCACCGGCCCCCCCGAGGAAAAGCAATACACCCAGATGGCCGATGTCGCGTCCATGAATTCAAATAATCACATTAAAAAACGCACTTCCTGGACAGCGGTGCGGAGGCGGTGGCACTCGCACGGTCACGATGATAATAATATTAATAAATATCAACTTTTGTTTTCGTTAGCGACAGGTCAAATTTCTAACGACACGAGACAAATACAAACAACTCCGGGACGTTCGTACGTCGTATACAATATGACGTATCGTATGACACGTATTATGCAGGACCGGCTTGATGAATATCGGAGCTATGTGCGAAAAATTTTTGCAGGCCATTTTTAATGAGCGTTTAAATAGAACGTAATAAATATATTAAATTAATATACGATCATTTGCTTTTGCCGACAAGCTGCGAGCCTTTAAAAACGCGGGACTTTGTGCTATGCATAGATAATATAAACATGGATGGGACATATCCAATATTGAGGCCACTATATTTTACGGTCCTGAACTGATAAGATATTGAGGCCGTTTGTTTACGTTTGGATATTATTCTATTTATATCAGAAAAATACCGCTTTTATTAAATTATTACCAACTCTTGTTCATTTATTTATTTTTCAATTAATATAAAAATAAAATGATTTAAACAATAAAAAAATTATTTTATGAAACTGTTTTGTTTCTTCGTGGTACATTCAACACAGGTATCACCTACCATATTGTAAACAAATGGCCTCAATTTTATAACACTTGATGACCGCTGATAAGACGTTTTGTCCTATCCATATTTTTATTATCTATGGTGCTATGGCACAGTTCACTAAAATCATTTTACATACACTTAAATCATTTTTACCTGAAAAAAACACGGACCGAGTTTACTATAGACCTTTTGAAAATTGTTTTTCCTCGGGCCGAGTTTATATCACTCGATTGCTCAAACGGCAGCTCCGCCAATTCAGTTTCTCTGAGGTTGGAGAATAATTTTTATCGGCCCGATGTCCATTTGGTTTGTTCACTGGTATATTAAAATGTCTCTGCTAAAATTTCTCCAACAAAACAAATAACTTCTCAAAAGGTCAAACCCGAGATATGTAAAAGTAATAAAACAAATTTAATAATAACATATTCTTACTTGTACTTTGTAGCAAAGGCGTACATATATGTGTTACGCCGTTAGGGTAATCTAATACCCACATGATATAATTTTTAAGTGTTTTAACCAAACCAAAATTATTGCAAAAATAAATAAATAATCGTATTTATTTGAATCAAGATCGACTGTAATAAAGAAATTATTGGCTTTCAAAATATATGTGTATTCAAATTAGTTCTCTAAACCGTAAAATAATATTATTTAACAAAGGATTAGTTTAGGTTAGGTTATTGTATAATTACGACGTCATTTTCCATTAAATATAAGCTACGAACAATAATTTCATACATAATATTCATTAAACGTTATAATTTTTATTTCTATAAATTCATGTTATACAACTCGTACAGATTAATAATTGTCTGTTTCAATTTATTTTAATTATTGTATAGCACTTATTTTTTATGCACTCTGTTGAAAATTTCGTACTTTGTTTATTAAAAAATGTTGTGTATGAAAAAAAAATATTTTATAGAAAAAATGCATTTTAAATTTTTTCCATATTTGTACGACGGGCACGCCATTTAGCATATACATTTAATTATGTTTGATACATAATAACTCTCAACGTAATTATGTAAATAATATGAAGAGGATACATAAAGTAAACCATAATTCACTAAAATTAAAAATAATGCTTAACTTTTTGTTATCGCTTTTCCTGATTCTTGAGTGTGAATGGATTGAAGTCAATAATTACCCTAGAAAATAACCTTTAACTTGTATATAAATATATAATTAATGACATTTGGTAACCCATAAATTTTTGAAAAAAAAAGTTAGGAAATCAATTCCATACTAAATTATTGGAAACTAATTCAAAGGTCAAAGGGTAAATTATTGACTACCTGTATTTGGGAGCCAATTCAATTGCTTTGGAAAAATTATTTTTGAACTAATATTATGAGCCCATCATGTTATTACTTGGTATTAACTATTATTATTAGAAATAGCATATGATTACCTAAAACACGATCAAATATGGTCTAAAAAAGCAAAACTTACCAAAAGTATCAAATAAACTGCTTAAAATAATAATAATTGTAATGACATTAATTGTTGGGTATAATATACAGTGGTATTTTTATGCTGTTAAATCAACCTACTATTATACTATGTGATAGTAACAAGTTCTTGGATTTTCCTTTTTTTCAATACCTATTAATGGAAATTTTAGTAAAATTAGTGGTTACTAATAAAATTATTATATATGTAAACATTTGAAAAATTTAACAGATTTGTAAGCAAACATGTTCTCTTAAAAAAATCCAGGGTTATATTGAAGGATAAAATAATATTATAATTTATTGTAATATATAATATGATATAATTTAGTTTAACTGCTCTAACTTGAATATTAACTGGACAGTCATTTTCTTATTATCATAGGTAAACATATTGGATTATTTGTAAGACAACTCAATAAAAAAATTCATATTTATTATTCCGTTTTTAATTTTAACGAAAATATATTTTCTTGTAGGGAAAAAGTAACATATAGAATTATATTCCCCATCCATCCCCTCCATACGTACGCTTTTGAATATAACTGTCCACACAATTAGAAGGTTGGTGTTTGTTTGACTCTGAGATGTAATCACACCACTAATTTGATTCATTACATCATTATGCAGAATACAGATAGAATTTTAGTGTATATAATTTAATAAAAGTCTCTTGCATCTCCTTATAAACATTAAAGCAAATATTTTTAAATGCTCCGTTTTACCAAAAGTGATATCACATTTTTTATAATTTATTTAAAAAAACATACTTCTGATCAAAATCGATTCATTAATGAGTTTTGAATAGTATACATAATAAATTAACTGTAATTTTTAATTTTATGTATATTTATATTTTAATAAAACACATGTTACATCATTTGAAAAATTTATAGAATAATAGTATCTTCAAAGCACTCTAATACTTATTTGATTTTTTTCAAATATTGTTTTATTTTTCAACACTTAAAAAAAAAACTATTCATAAAGTATGGGGTAGGTTTGTTTTTTACGAGCTTTATAGTCCCTATCATGTTCCATTTGTTGAAGGGCAGTTTTATGTATATATGCACTTTTACTAAATTATAATACAACAATAAAATTGTTATTGTATTATTATTTATTATTATGCATTAATAAGTACTAGAAATATTTTCCTATTAGCTATTATACAAAATGTTTGAGTGTGAACTAACCAGTTATAAGCAAACCCAGAGTAAAAAAAATAAAAAATAAATTATGGTATAAATTCTAATATATTGAACTTGCTCACAATTCACAGTTATATATATAAATATATATATAAAATAATATTGTACCCGGAAATGGAATTATGTATTGATCTTTCTTTGCATATACAAGTATGAGTACATATTAAACCACACTTCCCTCCTCGTACATATTTGTTTGCGCACAATGTACAATAATATTATGTCTGTGTACAGTTATGAATAAATTCTTATTCATCAACTACTCTACGGCCTACACAAAACAAAATTTAGAGAGATAAACGATGCCTGTTATAATGACGTTAATTAATTTTTTTTTCTCATACTTTTTCGTCACAGAATACTTGTCTAAAAAATTTATACATTAAATCAGATTTCAGATCTATTTTTCAAAATTCTCAATTTTTTTTTCCAAAAACTATAAATAAGTTTAATGACAATTACCAAATATGCCATGAACGAGATTATAATGAAATCAATTTTAATAATTTAGACAAAACTTCAAAACTAATACAATTAAATATTCGATATTTTCATAAACTTTCAATAACAGTGAAATCAGCCGATTTTATTTTATTTTTAATTAACTACTTTTGAAATAAGTATAGAAGTATGGAATTACCCTAGTTTTGTAGATTTTTATTTTTATGTTTTTAACTTATAAATTTACATAAACTCACTTATATATTTCTAAAGAACCTGAAATAATTTCATAAATCATAATTCACATTTTTTTTTTCTAAGGACTGTTATAAGTTAGTATTTACATTATTACAATCAAACGTGATTTCACGTAATATAAAATTCATGAAATTTAACACAATATAAAATTTTTCAACAAGCCAATAAACTTTTAATTACAGCTTGAATGATAATTATGAAATATATATAACAAAAAGCCGGACATACTTCGCACGACGGGTGGGATTCTCTTGACGAGTGTATTGAATTTTAAAGAAACGATAAATCATTTCTTCAATAAAATGATTCTGAACGAAGGAAGCTAATAATATAAAAAATAAATAAGAAAAAAACATTTTAGAAAAATGTCCAAAATTTTTTTTTCAAATTTTCAAAATTTTCTTGCTCCAAAATCTTTTTTATATGATTTTCTATCCATGTTTAAATTTTCATATAGTTAATATATATAAATTAATGACCAAATATTATACTAAAGAATCGATGGTAAAGACTCGAAAATGATTCAAGAAAATTCTACTAACTGTAATAATTATAATGTTTTTGTCCTTTTTACCCCTTAAGGATTGGATTTTGAAAATTTGTTAAAGATATTTTTTGATTATTTTTATTATAGTGTATATTATTCTAAGCTCCATAAAAAGAAAATCCGATAAAGAAATGATTTGATCAGAAACTATTTATTGTTTTGTTAAAATTCTACATTTGCATTAAAAGTATACCATCTGAGAAAGTAAGAGTAAATATGGTGTACAGTATGTCCGGCTTTTTTCTTTTTTTTTTTAGATAACCACATAAAAAATAATGAATTTTTTTATCTTAAATCATTTTAAGATACTTATCAAAAATTTCGTCCTGTTAAACTAAAGATTTTAAAAATGTATCCATATTGATTATCTAAATGAGTCTCTCATCACTGCTACCTTTTAGTTGAAAATGTTCAATCATTACGAAATCGAATCGCCGGGAAGCTCAATAGTGCCGTAAGCGTTACGTATAAAATAATATAAAAATAATGGTAAAATGATACGTAATATCCGTTTGCCCGTCAGCCCGTTCTACTAGTAAATTTGGAATTGACTTTTTTTATTGTCTTTTCACTTATTAAGTCAGCACGGAGAAAAAGTCATTACTCGAGATTTAAAGCCAGCGCCCACGTACTGAAAGGTTAATCTCCGGAAAATGGCGTACACAGGTGGGTTCATATGGATTAGTTTCCAAAACTGAACTCCCCGCCATTGCCTATGAGAAATTACATTTTAATTACCCGACGATCGTCTATTATGTGATAATCGAGTAAAAAAAAAAGAAAAAAACACGATTATTAGAATGCGTCGTATTGTCGTTTTCGTTAAACGAAAAGCGTTTTTCTAAGGTAATTGCATATTGTGATATCTCATGGTAGAGTTAATACCGCGGTAGAAGGTCCAATCTATATTATGTTATACGAAGGTAAAACGAACGTTGAATTGATTGTAATAATAATGATTATCAACGGTGTAATTACGTATTTTTAAAAACACGCAAACATGTTATTAATTTTCACAATGGCAACCGGTATAATTATTATCACTATATTGTATTTTAAAGTTCTTTTTACCATTTTGGATCGATGGAAATTATTGATTTGGAAAAAAATAATATAATATAATATAATATATATATGTAAAAGGTTTTATGGAGCCATTTGTAACGCCGAAATAAAAAATTCAACCGTTGCTTTCGAAACGTGATTCCAAACAGCAATTGTGATTCTTATGTAAAATTTATTTTAATTATAATTTCACTGTTTATTCGGAGTTTCTTGTTACAGTGCCAACTACTAATAATGCAAACGTACACTCCCACCGTAATGTAACTACGTCAGAGGTGAATTTAGGGGAATTAATTGGGTTTTTAAACTCTTTCCTGACCCGAGTCAATAATCTTTCTTTCATTTGTTCTTTATAGTAAAATAAAGAATATTCGTAGGTATAATAAAGTGAACACTTGGATTTACCAAAGCAGTGACCATTATGCTATATCAAATTAAGCGAAAATTCAATTAACCAGACGCGTAGTTATGCGAGATTATTAATGACTTAATCAACCGACACCCAGAATTTCGAAAACATCATGAATATGTTTTTATGGAGAAACTAAACATAAAATGGTTTGATGCGATATGATATTTTCGTATAGGACTCAATATTGAGACATACGGGTTTCTAGAAGGCATAAAAATTCTGCAGGTATTGAAACGTATACAGTTTCAAAAATCACCAATATGCATGTATACGACCGTATATATCAGTTGATACATAGTTACGGTCGGTATCGAAACAGGTACATATAAAAAAAAAAAATGCATGACACAATTTGCATTATATGCGAATAGTCAACAAACTGAGGACAAGAAAAAAATTTACAAAAAAGTAGTCGCATAAACATTAAATATTTTTATTTTTATATTTTTATCTTAATTATATTTTCGAACAACGGTATGAAAAAATTAAAAAATGTAAAAAAATTAAAATATTATATAAAATTGGTCAATATTTGTATGATATTTGTCTTATAATTTATACAACTATATAGTTACATTTAAAATACAATTATTTGGTTTACATAATTCGTATTATTATGATATTTACACATTTTACGAGTTTTTGCAAATCAATTAATTTTTTTCAAATATTTTTTGATTTTATAAATATCTGATTACGATCATATTATACTTTTGTTAATTGCGAAATTTAGTAAATTAATTTTTACATAATAAGTAGCAGTTTGAACACTTTTGTCGCAATTTAAAAATACAAATAAATTGAGAGGTGGCGATCGGATTCTCTGTTTCATATTTAGAATTGATTGTATCAAAGTGCTAATTATTAGATAAGAAAAAAGATGCGAGTATGGACTATCACGTTTCGTCTATTACGACTGTAATCCGGACAGTAATTTAAACTTCAATTTTATTTCGACCGCAATTTTATATATTTACGCCAAAATATAAATACGTAGTTTAGCATTTTAAATTTGGCAAAAAATTATGTCATAAAAAACATAATTTATAATTTAATACTACCTATTCGTTTTTAATATTTATACTTTGAAGATATTATTTTATTTCATTGTTCTTATTAATTTACTATCATAATAATATAATACATAAAGATTTTCGAGTTTCTGAAAGAAGAACACTACAAGTATATATATTTATTTTAGACAAGTAAACATTTAGTTTTTAATAAACAATATTATACTGATCTATTTTTTACATTTAATTTAAAACGCAATATACAATTTCTAATAGCTTTATTATGTACCTACATATCGGAAACAATTTGAGTTCTGGCAATATTGTTTATGGATGGAAAATATTTTAAAATTTCGATATATTTTTAATATTTGAAATTATAGTAATATTTAAAAGCTATAAAAGACTGAAACACATTATTATTGGCGTTCTACAAAATAATATTCAGATTTTAGTTTATTAAAACACAAATTAATAGGAGCAGCGTTATGCTATATTTAAAAGTAGAATAAATATTGCCATATATGGCATTTTATGTGAAACTAGAAATTGTTTTCCGATAATTCAGTATTTAATAAAAATATGCCTTTGAATTTATTTGCCAATACATCACTGGTTATTTATTAATGGGTTACACATATTGTTATTGTAATTTTTAGAATTTTGTGATCATTTTGCCGTCGCCATATTATGGAACGTTCACGGACTTTGTATCGTAAAAATGTGTGTTGTTATATTGATTATTTGTTCAAGTTTTTTATTTTCTTCATATGCTTTTAAATTAAATTAAAAAAGCCGGACATACTTCGCACGATGGGTGTACTTCGCACGACGGGAGGTATTCTCTTGACGGGCGTATTAAATTTTAAAGAAACGATAAATCATTTCTTCAGTAAAACTATTCTGAACAAAGGAAGTTAATAATATAAGAAAAAAAAAATTTTCAAAAATGTCCAAAATTTTTTTTCACATTTTCAAAATTTTCTTGCGCCAAAATCTTTTTTATATGATTTTCTATCTATGTTTAAATTTTCATAAAATTCGGATCAAAAAATTATGGTTTTCGAGTAGT
>JAIPRM010011549.1:0-12815 GCA_025469315.1 Stegophylla sp. TES_Ste_2020
TACCTTGTATAAGTAACTGCTAAAATTTTTAAATTATACTATTAATACCAATCTACAAATTATTAAACAAAATAGTTTTTTTTTATTTGTATCGCCTAAATAATATAATATATGTATGATCAGGTATATAACTGTTAGTATACTTAAATATTGTGTGCCATGTTTTTATGGTTTATTTAAGAGTGGTTATAGTAACTACAAAATTTAAATATTGTATTTGGGGGTGTGAGGGCGTAGCCCCCACGGGTCTGTATCCTCTACATAATTTTAGCACCCCCAGTGTTTGGCTTCTAGTTGAGCCTATGCACCTCTCACGAATAATATAAAGTGAAATAGGTCACCGAACAAACATTTTATATTTTCATACTTGTACAACAAAAGGAACAGTATTTCTTATAATTACAAAGTAATTTTATAAATGCGAACACTGTGCTTATTTTCCGTGAATAAATGTTACAAAATTGGTAAGTAATGTTGTTGCTGCGACATTTAGGTATATCTTCCCGTTGAAGTTTGACCGATATTTTGATTTTAACATGGAAGCTGCTGAAAATCCTACTTCACACAAATAGAAAATGACAACAAAGAAAATGTTCGTAATGAAGAATCGGAGGAATTGTCTACTAATTTTAGATTCTGAACAGAGTGAAGAAGCTTATGATTTTACAATGATGTTTATTTTTTTTCTCTTTCTGGAAACACTTTTTCGTATAGAAATACTTGTCCAAAAGTTTCGATCAGTATCTCTATAGAACTGGAATCATACCCAGATGGTACTTTAGAGAGATCATTTTTCCAGTTTTTCAATACTTTTTCCAAAAACTGGGAAAATCTGTCGAAAAATTGAAATTTTTGGATTAGTATTTCTTTACGATTCGGTACGTTAACGTGTAAATCATTCCATAAAAAGTAGCTTCTTCGCTCCACTTATAATGTAAAACACAATAAAATCATTCGATAAAACTGTGTAATTTACATAAATATTTAATTGGATTGTTTTATATTGTAGTCGTCTGTTTATTATTATCGAATAAATATTAATTATTGTAAATATTAACAAGACTATATTTATTTATCTTGACAATCTTTGTCTAAACAAATTATAAAATCTTTGGACTATAAAAATACGAACTGAATGGGAACTGTTTACTGTTATTTTATAACACTTAACTAGGTATAAATAAAATGTTTTAATTGACCGAAAATGTTACTATGGACCATGGCCCAGGAGGCTTCTTCTCCTATATACGCCATTGCTTCTCCTTTTTGAATCGAAATCCTTTTCCATGTCAAATATTATTAAATTTGTGACTGTTCCCATGCTTCTTCAATAATATTGTGTCATGCTTTTCGTGCATAATAGATTGCTTGTTGGCAGGCAAACATGAAACTGTGTATACATAATTGCCTATTTACCATATATCAAGGGATTTATTTCTAATAAGTTGTAGTCATCAATCCAATTGAGTTCCTAATTCATGTACAAACAATTATCTATTTGTTTATGTTATAAAATCAAGTGAATTTTATCTAGTAGAACCTGGAGCACTTTAAGGGGGTGGGGGTGGGGGTAAATTATAGGTACAAATATTTTTATTCAGATGCATAGAGAAAAAAAAGCCGAACATACCTTCACACCTTGGGTATTCTTCGCTCCTTGGGTGGGATGCTGTTGGCGGATGTATTGAATTTTAAAGAAATGATCAAACATTTTTTCGATAAAACAATTCTTATCGTAGCTTCAGTTTATTCAAGAAAATTTTACTTAAAAATTATAAAGTTTATTATCATAATAAAAAAAGCCAGGCATACTTTGAACTATGGATTTACTTTGCTTTTCGGATGGGATATCCTTGGTGGGTGTATTAAATTTTAAAGATATACTTGTCCAAAAGTTTTGATCAGCAACTTTTTGAAACCGGATTCACCTCTAATTGGTGCATTAGAGAGATCATTTTTAAAATTTTTCAATTCTTCAATTTTTTTGAAAAAACTACCCAAAATTTGATAAGAATCGAAAATCATCATTTTTTGATCCGAACGTTATGAATTGAATTAAACCATATGATTATTTAATTTTTTTTTTCTTTATTTATTACAAAAAAAGTAAAGTAAAGTATAGACAAGAAAGCCGGATATACTTCTCATCATGGATATTTTTTGCTTTTCGGGTCAGATACTCTTGGCAAGTGTGTTGAAAATGACGACTATTATTGTTCTTTATATTATTAACTTCTTTCGTTCAGAATCGTCTTATTGAAGAAATGATTTATCGTTTCTTTAAAATTATACACACCCTTCAAGAGTATCTGGCACGAGGAGCGAAGAATATCCGTGGTGCTAAGTATGTCTGGCTTTTAATATTCTAAGTAAAGCAAAGAAGCTAGAGTTCTTACAATGATGTTTTTTCTTTTCTTTTCTTTTTTATGAGTACCTGCAAATTTTCATAAATGTTAAGATACAAAATACAAATGCATCTAAGACATAACCATTTTCTAACTACACTGAAACTCTGCTCAAAATTGTTTTATTGAAGGAATGATGTATCATACCTATATAATTCAATACTCCTACCAAGTGTATCCTACTATTTCTACTCAAGGAACAAAGAATACCTGTGGAGCAAAGTATGTTCGGATTTTTGAGACGAATATTGCTAAATATAAACAATTAATAACTATAGAAGAATAAACACTGAATAATTATGTTTATAACATTATAAGCTCATTTTAAATATTTATATTAGTTACCCACTTCAAAAATGTTATGGCTATTAAAAAATTCATTGGAATAGTAATCATAAAATTTTTTGGGGGTTAACATATTTATTTCTTTTATTTAGCCCCTCTATAAGGGCTTTAACTTTATGCAATTTTTAAAAGAATCTGGTTGGGCTTTGAGTGGTTTTGGGGGATTTTACACTAAAAATATAAATTGACATTAAGAAAAGAAAATACATTTAAAATATAATTACTATTTTATTATACAACTTTAAACATAAGTATACCTGTATAATATGAGTAAGCTTGTTTAAAATAATTAACTTTTAAATTAAATTCCTAATATTTTGGTAATTTGATCATAATACATCCTAAGAGAACAAGGTATCTTATCCTTAAGTTCTGATCTTTAAAATCACTGAGGATCCACTCATCCTACCCTAACCTTAATCTTAATTAATTTCAATTTATAACAATGTGAAACAATTGATGCTCTTGAAAAATTTAACAATAGATTTATAATAAAATTAATTAAACATTTTTTAACATTGACTTAAAGTAGTAAAGAGGGAAAGTTTTCATACTCGTCCATATTGACTATGTATTTGAGTACAAAAATGTCAAAATAAACAAAATAACAATAACAAATAAGTTCCAAGTATTTATGTTTTATTGTGATTGTTTAAAATTAGTTTACATTTTGATAAATAACACTGTCCTTGTGTTATAACTACTAAATATCAAAGTAATGATTACAACTTTATAACTATTATAACCTTATAACTAAAAGATATTTATTTAGAAGATTATTATTACTAACAGAGATGTTGCCATGTTGGATTTTTGAATGTCAGTGTATCAGAGACTATCTCTATTACGGTAGCGTTTTCCTGATGTACATTTATACTTATGTTCATAATTCCAATGAACTCTCTGTTGAAAAATATGATGATAAAAATATTGAATAATATACACAAAGTAAGAGTGCCCGTTCTATATACTACTTTTATTTATATACCTATATGTATATATATGTAAATAATTTTGTATATTATACACCAAAATAATGTTATTAGTGGTTTTAACAAAAGATTTACATTATAAAAACTCATCTCGACCACTGAACAACATTTAATTAAAATCTTTGTTATTTTAAAAGATAACATTTTTTTCTACATCAGTATAGTTTATCTTACAGAAAAATAAAATTATTCAGGAAATAAATTAAATTGTCATCTTCAAATATTTTAAACAAATACTAACTTATGTATTGATATTTATTTTTATATAGGTTTTTAGTAGATTCCATATTAAATTAACTTCAAATTATCTATTTTTTAGGTAACATTTGTTCTGATGCACAGTGAAGCATATATGAACGAGCACTAAATTAAAATTTATAATATATTACTTGGCAATTGAAGGAACAGTACTTTGCCGTTTTGCATAATTGGCAAACTGTCTTTGTTGAGGCTGGTTTATAGCAACTTTTTCTAAGACACTTCTGAAAACATAAAAAATATTTAAGTAACCATAAGACACTCATGCATTTACGATATATATTAATAATAATACAAAAGTTTATCATTAATGACAGTGAAATGTATTTTGGTTAAAGTAAAAATTATATAATAATACAATTTTGCTTTAAGGATAATGCTGGTGTAAGTTTGTTCTCCGTCGTTTTGTTGTGAAGACATAAAAATATTTGTGTTAAGTTCATGCAGCAACATGCACAAAACATTTGAATAGGAGAGAATGTAGTTTTATAAAAAAAATTTTTAATACTTATACTTACTGAAAAAATATTGGTGAAAATGTAAAGTCTTAAGGAATATTAGTTTTGGAATAATAACAAAACATGTAATTATTTCAGAAAATAAGCGATTTTGCTGTACCTATATTTTATTATTTACCTACCTAAATCTCTCATAAATAGAAATTCACATAACGTCACGTTTTATTGCTTTTGCTAAAATTTGATGTAGTTTTTCGTGTTATTTTGAAAAACTGTTGAAAAATGTGACCTCTTTGAAGTACCATTTAGAGATAAAGAAATTACTGAATAAAACTGTTGAATAAGTTTCACCACACGAAAATGTGTTTAAAGGAAAAAAAACATCATTGTAAAACCACGAGATTTTTAGCTCTACTCAGAATCTAAAAGTGCAAATTTTATGAAATAATGACAAGAAAAAAGCTAATTTGTTTAGTAATAATAAGTAATATGAGCAGTAATTCTAGCTTTAAATATGCGCGTATAAAATAATTTTTCCAGCCAATGTCTATGAAATTTCAAACACTTTTTCAAAATGAAAAAGAAATGGAAATTCACGTGAAATTAATTATTTTCATAAAATTCTAACTCTGAGCGTTATAAAATAATTTATTGACAAATGATTTTTGAGGTTTTTTATAGTGACGTTAATACCCTCCGGCCACCTACAATAGCACCTAATGTTTAAGAGAAGTTTTATTTAATTTTCTAGATTTAAATATCAAGAATAAAAAATTATACTAGAAAATATTTTTTTTTTAAAGAGATATACCAATTTTTTTCCATAGATTTATACTTGTTAATATTTGTTAAGCATTACAACTAAATAATTAAAATTGATGATCATGACATATTCTTTTGTTTTGGTTTAATTGCGGTTTAGAACAGAAAAGTCCATAGAGCCAATCTTTATAATTAAACTTTGAATACTTAGATAGAAAAATAAGTGGTAAATAATGATGTTCGAGTAAAAACAAAAATATAACTAAACTAAAATATTATTTTTTATTACTTCTTCTGATCTTAGGCCTATCCTTTTGGGAAATTATTTGTTCTACAAATGCAGTGACATTGTAATTTAATCAAATGAACATTTGACTGATAAAAATTTTTCCCCACCCTCGGTAAAATTAAAATGGTCAAAATAAGAAACAACAAGTAGTCAACTTTAGTAGTGTATTTAATGTGACGATTACCTTAAATAAAGAAAATTTCCAGGCTGTTTGACCAAAGCTCTGTAAGAAAAAAATTAATATTTTATATTAATAAAAAGTATTTCAAAAACTGCAAAGGAATGAATTAATTCTCTCTAACAGAAATATCCTCTGAGTCACTTAAATCTTCGAGGGAATCGTCCGATTGTGCAGGAAGTTCAAGTTCAACTGTAGTTGCAGCTTGTGTTGATGAGTTCATCGAATCAATAATAATCGGTTCAGATGAAGCCTAAAATAATACAATAATACAATAATTCACCATATCAAGCTATAATTATTCAAAAATTGTAATATATGTATGAAAAACGGAAGAAGAAAATTTTAAAGTTACACATAAATTATTCATAAAACTGTACAATGAAAGCATTTACCTCTGCCTCTGCTTGTTGGTCAGTTCCCTACAATAAAATATACAATACTTTTTATTATTAAAAGTATTTCAAAATTACAAAGGAATATAATATTAACTCACTGTGCTAGAACTGGCTTTCACTTCACTAAATTCTGAGGAGTAATAATCCGGCTGTTGATGTAACTCGTGCACTATGGTTGTAGATTGAGTTGATGGATTCATTGAATCAATAATAATTGGTTCAGACAATGCCTGAAATAATACGATAGTAATTCACCAAATCAAGCTAAAAATACTATTCAAAAATTATAATGTAGGTATGAAAAACAGTAGAAGTAGATTTTGGAATTAAATATAAATTGTTTATATAACTATAAAATGGTGTTTACCTCTGCCTCTGTTTGTTGGTCAGATCCCTACAATAAAATATACAATACTTTTATTAATAAAAAGCATTTCAAAATTACAAAGAAATATAATATTAACTCACTGTGCTAGAACTGGCTTTCACTTCGCTAAATTCTGAGGAGTAATAATCCGGCTGCTGATGTAACTCGTGCACTATGGTTGTAGATTGTGTTGATGGGTTCATTGAATCAATAATAATTGGTTCAGACAATGCCTGAAATAATACGATAGTAATTCACCAAATCAAGCTAAAAATACTATTCAAAAATTATAATGTAGGTATGAAAAACAGTAGAAGTAGATTTTGGAATTAAATATAAATTGTTTATATAACTATAAAATGGTGTTTACCTCTGCCTCTGTTTGTTGGTCAGATCCCTACAATAAAATATACAATACTTTTATTAATAAAAAGCATTTCAAAATTACAAAGAAATATAATATTAACTCACTGTGCTAGAACTGGCTTTCACTTCGCTAAATTCTGAGGAGTAATAATCCGGCTGCTGATGTAACTCGTGCACTATGGTTGTAGATTGTGTTGATGGGTTCATTGAATCAATAATAATTGGTTCAGACAATGCCTGAAATAATACGATAGTAATTCACCAAATCAAGCTAAAAATACTATTCAAAAATTATAATGTAGGTATGAAAAACAGTAGAAGTAAATTTTGGAATTACATAAAAATTGTTTATATAACTGTAAAATGGTGTTTACCTTGATTAGAAAATTGTGATTAATATATTCATCTAATTTTAATACGAAAACATTATCAAAAAAATGTATAAAAAGCTTCTTCACTTCATTCAGAATCTAAAAGAGAGAATAAATAATGGTATCCCGTCAAAAGAGCGAATGTAAAAGTGTGAAAACAAAAAGGGTGATTAGCAATATGAGTGAATGCAAAAAAAGAGAAAAACATAGAAATTATGAAATTCATACAACGGGTCTAACAGAAGCTAAGAAAATGTTAATTCGGCTATTGTAACTACACCCTATAGGATTGTTACAGATTTTTATGGTTTCAAAAATTGTTCTTACTTCCATTACATTGACATCAGTATCATGTACTTCAAATACAATTGTATTTACTATTTTGTATCTTGAAAATTATTAAAAAGTTTATATTATATTATAATATGTCATCATGTAGTCCATGTACTTTTTTATTTCCAGTTTTTTGAGTACTAAATAATTTTTGTAAAAAATAATTTTGATTTTAGGTACAGTAATATATTTTCAATACTTTTTTCAGCTGTAATAATATGTATAATTTCTGATATCATAAAATAAAACATTATGAATTTATAAAAATTAAATTATCATAAAGATAAAATTTGTTAAATAATATAAGTATAGGTTTTTTTTATTTTTTAAATGAGTATAAGGTACATTCTTATTTTATTTTTAATGAAAACAAAAAATGTAGGTATACTTTTGTTCAAATATATTTAATATTCAGTATTTTACTTTATACTTATTTATACTTACTCATAAGAAATGTATTCAATTACAAATTTAGAAGTATTTTGCCCATCCTCCAAAATTTCACTCCTCCCTCCCCTTATAGATTTCCAAAAATTTTACACCTAAACTCTCGCCCCGTCAATTAAAAAGAATTTTATGAGATTTTTTTTTCATTAAAAGTAGTGCCTAACATTTTTAATAAATTACAAAAGTGATTGTAAATTTGAGCATTTCATATTGTCACCATTTCAACATCACTATATTACTCCTATAAAGTACTTAAATTCATCCCTGGGAAAAAATCCACCCTTGCCGCTGTGAAACAATCATCTATTACATATTGACATTATTCTATACTATGGACTACAGTCACTGTGTGCTTTATAAATATGACACACATGTTCAACTTTTGGATTTCACTTATAATAAAAGAACTTAAAAGAATATAAAACGAACGGTGATTAGCTTATACCCAAATTCATAGGAGTATTAAAATTTGTCCACTGTTAATTAAAATTGTTTAATCTTCAATTTTACTTTTTGATTCATTATAATATATGAATTAATAATGCCTTCAGTTCTTCATCACTATATTTTGTTGAAATATCTTCAAGCATCTACTGGAATAAGTAGTGTAGGAATTGTTAAACAATGATAAAAAGTATATTGAATGTATTGAATTAACTAATATGATTAAAACTAGAAACAATTCCTTAATTATTCAGTATTCATTATTTGATTATCAATACCTAACTCATTTTGTTAAGGTTGTTTTAAACTTAAGTTACCTCGTCGTTGGATGATGCGACATTTGACGTATCAGAATTAGAATCTGAAAAAATATGAAATTAAATTAGGGTAAAGTATAACTGTCATCAGTGTTTAAAACATTCTTACGTTCAATAAAACTGAAAAAATCTATGGTTTCGTTGATCAAATACTTAATTCACATATTATGCAATAAATTTTAAGTAAAACTCAAAAAAGTAGTAATATACAAATGTTATTTCACCATTTTATGTATTATTTTAAGCTGATTACGATGGCGTGAATCATAATCCACGTGCATAAATTCTTTTCTAATTAGTCTATTTTGACAATTCAATATTTTCGGCCGTTTTTATAAATACCTACTATTTCAACGCCGTTCTTGTGATGTACTGGTTAAGACGTCAAATATGAATGTGACGATACTGTGGTTCAAACTTACTCGGTAAACTAAATATTTTGCACTTTTTTTCAACCGTGACTAACCAGAGGCGACGCAATAAATGTTAGTACTAATTATATTATAGCGAATTAATGTTGTTTTACGATAATTAGAGCATCTTTAATTTATTGTATTACGACATTAATATTTTACTGTTATTTGAAATTATTTAGAGAATATTCATTAGGTGTAGGGAAATGTGTGAAAAATCAATTTTTGTTTTTTGTAAATGTTGTATGTAGGTAACGAAATAAATTTTAGTTCAACATTTAAGCTCAATGATTCAAAACTGATGGTTATTATTGTATATTTGTTAAAACTCCGCTCAGAATCTTTTTATTGAAGAAATGGTTTATCATATTTTGTTTAACATTCAACATAACTTCAAGAGTATTCCACTCAAAATGTGAAGTACACACATTTTTTTATAAATATTTTTATTATAACACGTGCAAAAATGTAAATTTGTGAATGGAAAATAAATTTACAAAGTTATTAATTTATTATTTAGATCATTTATTTATTTAAATGATTTATTCGAATATTTTCTAATTATAATACATTTAAAATCATTAACTTACTCTATAACACGATATGCATTCAATAGACTGGAAATTAATAGTCAATTGAAATATTTTATGAACAATATCAATATAAATTTATATAAATACAGTGAAAAGTATGTGCAAAAGACTTATAACAGCGGCAAAAAGAGTAGGATTGCAAATTAACGAAGAGAAAACAGAATATATGGAAATAAGTAGACAACAGTACGGAAGACAAGCAGAAGAGTTTCTAAAGATAGGGCCTTATAGGTTCAAAAATGTACCACAATTTAAGTATCTGGGTACAATGATCACCCAATCAAACAATATGGAGTATGAGATACTTAAAAGAATCCAAATGGGTAACAAGTGTTATTATGCAATGGGTAATTTACTTAAGTCAAGAATGCTCTCAAAGACACTTAAAGTCCAGCTATACATCACACTAATAAGATCTATAGGGAGCGCAATGTTGGGCTGTAAGGAAAAGCGACGAGTCAAAACTGAGTTTTTGAAAGAAAAATATTAAGAAGGATATATGGACCATGTCATGATCTGCAAACAGATGATTGGTGTAAAAGACATAATGAGGAGTTATATCTCCTACATAACAGACCAGATATAGTTAAGGAGATAAAAAGAAGACTGGAATGGGCAGGTCATGTATGGAGGAAACCTGATGCTTTGACAAAGACGGTCTTACAAGAGAATCCAAGAGGGAAAAGACCACTAGGAAGACCCCGAATGCGATAAGAGGATAGAGTCAAAAAAGATGTAACAGATTTCTACCCGGAGGAAGATTGGCATATGCTAGCGCAAAATCGTGAAGGATGTAGGCAGTTGTTTGGATTGTGGTCTAAAAGGCCGCAGAAAAAAAAAAAAATCAATATAAATTTCAATTTTTTACACGATTTTTCTATGCACTTTGTTTGTGTGTTCTATTATATTGGAAAATATTCATTTTAAATGACACATACCTGAAGAAAGCGTTGTTGTAACGAGATTTTCTTTAAAAAAATGTCGCACATGCAGGCTGTAGAATAGCCGTGTGCGTATGCATGACTTATGAGTTAAGTATACATTATTAGGTATGTTATCACGCGTTGCATCACTATTATCGTCGTCCCTACCATTTGTCAGTTCAAAAATAGAATCGGTGCACAAAACTGGTTTACACCATATATGGAGTAAAAACACAGATATTTATTTTCTTTTTAAGCATTATAGACCATTTAGGCCCTTTGCTGCCAATATAACAAAAGCACAGATATATAGAATAATAAAAATATTTTTCTAACACTTTTATTTTTTCTATTCTTCATTTATTATGTAAAAAAAAAGTTAAGTATAAACAAGAAAGCCGGACGTACTACGCACTACGAATATTCTTTGCTCTTCGGCAGTGGCGTAGCCAGGATTTCTCAATGGGAGAGGCCAAAAGAAAAAAAAAATATAATTTTATTAATAAATATAATTTATCTCATGACAATAATTATATATTATCTACTTTGTTATGATTTGTTAGTATGCAGTATGCACTAGGCTTTTCATCGTCAATAAAAATAAAAATTATTCATTATACACGTAGGTATAATTATTACATTAACTTTAAAAATTTTATGTAGTTATTTTATTATGCTTGGAAAACTATGAAGAATTTCAAGAAGATACTTCTTGAAATTACAAACTAAATAAAAATTTGTATTTATAAAATTGTTAGACAAGTTAAATCATCCAATTATATTACTGCAAAACCAAAATATTCTTCACCTCACTCAGAATTCAAAAATCATATTTTTTATGGTTGAATAAGCTATCATTAAAACATTTTATTTTGTAAAGTCTTAAATTTTTATTTCTCTAAGTGATCTTTGTTAATCTCATTTATTAATACCTAATTAAAATAATATATATACACTTATGAAAATATTTTATGTTATGAATATTAGTTATATGAATATGAAACAATTGAATAAAAGTTAAAACCAATTTTATGGGTTTAAAAAATATGACCGATGGAGGGGGCCATGGCCCCGTGGCCCTCCCCTTGGCTACGCCACTGCTCTTCGGGTTAGGTACTCTTGGTGATTATGTTGAAAATTATTGTTCTTTATATCATTAACTTCTTTCGTTTAGAATCGTCTTCTTGAAGAAATGATTTATCTTTAAAATTATATACACCTTTCAAGAGTATATCTGATCCGAGGAGCGACGGATGTCCGTGATGCAAAATATGTCCGGCTTTATAAAGTTGTCACTTATGTTTATCCTTTTAAATATTTAGTACAATATTAGGACTAAAAAAGGTCATTCCATCAGGATGGAGTATACAAAAAACAAAATACCTTAAACTAAGCACCCCCCCATAAAAAATCCTAAATCCGTCATTGTTTAGGCAGGTGTGCAGGTGCCGTCGTCGACACCTGCAGCTTGCCGATAGACATGGGACGGTGGCTTATCTGCTCCTGGCTCTTTCTTTAGAATCTCCAAGCATTATAATAATTTATAATGCGACGTATTCATAGTATGTATTAAGTGTGTGTGTGCTCAACATCAGGGTTTTTGTAATGTATATACGTGTGGTGAAGTTACCACTTGAAATGAAGTCACTCTTGTTCATAAAATAAATGGTTAAAAAAAGCGGGACACACTTCGCACGACGGGTGGGATTCTTTGACGGGTGTATTGAATTTTAAAGAAACGATAAATCATTTCTTCAATCAAACGATTTTGAACGAGGGAATTTAATAATACGAGTATAAATATAAAACAGTAGGTTAGCTGATACTGTTATTTAATAGTATAAACATATACATATACATATAATAGAGTATACATATGTATGGCAGTCCGTGTAATATGTGACAGCTGATAAGGCGTTGTGGCTTTGAGAAATGTAGTTGGGCGGCAGTCCAAAGGCCACACCGTAATTACCGACTTGTATCAAATTTAGCGTCGAAAAATACGTAAGATAAGCGAATAACAAATACCTTTAGTGTCCGTACTTTCTTCGACTTTTTTTCAGTCTTACCCTTGTAAAATGTTTAATTCTTTGTCCGTAAGAAATTTTATTGCACCAAAATATTCGCAATGAAATTATCTATCTAGACACCAAATT
>JAIPRM010011550.1:0-12814 GCA_025469315.1 Stegophylla sp. TES_Ste_2020
AATCGCGATCTTCATTATAATAGTCATCTCGTTCATCAAAATATCGTGAACTTTCATTACAATTACGTATTCTGTCATCGTTATTATGATTTTTGTTATAATAGTCATCCCGTTCTTCAAAATATCGAAAACTATCTTTATAATCGCGTCTTCTGTCTTTGTAATCGCAATTTTTGTTATAATAGTTATCTCTTTCTTCGAAATATCGTGAACTTTCTCTAAAATCGCGTCTTCCGTCTTCGTAATTGCAATTTTTGTTATAATAGTCATCTCTTTCTTCGAAATATCGTGAACTTTCTCTAAAATCGCGTCTTCTGTCTTCGTAATCGCAATTTTTGTTATAATAGTCATCTCTTCCTTCGAAATATCCTGAACTTTCTCTAAAATCGCGTCTTCTGTTTCCTATATCTTTTTGAAATTCATATCTTTCGTCACAATTGTCTCTACGCCTGATATAATTATTGTATTCTCTATCATAATAAACGTCCTTCATATTTCGCTTCATTGACGAATTTTTTTTACTGGCTAATTCCCACAGCTTAAAACTACTTACTTGGCTAAAACTTACACTACAGTTTATATATACACAAATACTTTGACATATTTACATATTCTTAATAATACAACAATATACAGAAGCAAAACACGGATACGCCATGCTATTCGCTACAAGGATATTTTCGGAGAAAAAGGCAGATAAGTTAATGTATATCACACAACACTTTTCAGAAGCCATTTAGCACCGGCCCGAAAACTTAAAATTATTATGAACTAAAAGAATTTTTCCCTTTTCACTATACATGTAAGAAATTACGTCCATTTTAAAAATTAATTAAATAAATGCTAACTCATTTAATAGTGAACGAGTACTAAAATATCTTTGTAGTGGAGGCAAGGACTCCGTTGTTGTCTTCTGGAATGGAAGTACAGATAAATAAATGTTAGAAAAATTAAAAATTAGTTCTTATGTAAAAAAATTTTTGGATATCACTACAACAGAAAATAAAAGCACGAGTACATATGAGTTAAGGTTCTTTCACACACGTCCGATCAGAGTCCGTTCCGATTTTTAATGTTCCGAATCTGGTATTCACATACATCCGATCCGATTTATTTGTTTTTATATATTTACGATTTATTTATCAATTTGTATGTACACTTGGATAGTAGAAAATAGACGTGTTGTGTTAAATTTTTCAAGTAATCGAAATACTTATCAAAATTACCAAATATAAAGTCGGATGCCAGTTCGCACATGTCCGATCCGGCACCGTTTCGTGTCGGAACTTGTCCGAGTTCGGACACAAAATCGGCCACTGACAATATTTTTTTGATCGGAGAGCGCTCGGAAAGCTCGGAACGAACACGGATCGGATGTGTGTAAATACAAGCATTGAAAAACAAGGAGTTCATATTTCTGAGAACACGGATGCCTTGACGGAACGCACTCGGATCGGACGTGTGTGAAAGAACCTTTAGTGTTAAAAGATATAAACCAAGGCAATCGAATAATATGTTCGGCTAACATCGGTTATGTTGAAAAACCAACCGTTGGAACACTGAATTTACTCGAGTGTCATAACGCGATCTGCAACACTAACCATGACGACATAATTCATTGTCATGATCCGGTTACAGATGTCATTTATACTCGATGCTTATTTACTATGATAATAAAAGATTATAAGCCACCAAAATTATATACTTATTGTAGTGGAAAAACAGAAAAAAATAGAAGAAAAAAAAAGATAAGAGAATAATACGTAATATTTTGTTAATGTTCATACGAAATTTCAATTAAATTACTAACATAGGTTTATTATTAGTTTAATTGTAAAAAAAAAAAATTTTGCTGTTCTTTACTAACATTAATTTTAATAATTTTGTTCTTTGTTCAATTTTTATTTTTATTCTTATATTCTTTATTTTATATACATCAAAAGTAATAATAATTAAATAAGTTGTTATTGTACACGCGCAACGTAATATATTACATACTAAGCATTATACCTATATGTGTTGTTATACATATTATGTTTGTTATATTATATTATATTACATATTATATTATCATTTTAATTATGTATTAATTTAACACTACCATAAAAGGATTTGTAGAATAGAATAACAAATTGTATACACGTGCCAGCACACTAGGCCTTACATTAAGCCACCACACACTTTTATTTATACTTTTCACAAATATGTATTTTTAATAACTATACACGAGCCTACACGTGCCAGATTCTAAACCAGGCCATCCAGGCACCCAAGGAGACGATTGACGTCAGTACCACTATAAAACAATTACCCGGACACACCACAAGTCAGACGTAGCTGACCCACCAAGAAATGACCAGAAGGTGTCACTGCACAACAACTTCTACTCCGGCTCTCTCCACGCTCTTTCAACTACAATCAACAGACATACAGTTTCCACTACCTAGGAACTCTTTTCAAATTTATAACAAGTTTAAATTTACTATTAACTAATAAAAAATTACAATATATTATTTTGTTGTAATATATTATTAAATTTATGTAACCTGTCTACTCTATTACACGACTAGCATCTACACCAAGAGCAGGTACGCTACAACGTTTATCAAATAATAATAATAAAATAATTAAATTTTATGTGGCTTATTTCGAAAACTCAAACACTTTACATAATCATATTGGGTAATTTTTTTCAGGTTGTAATTTAATATTTTGTTATTTATGTAATTTTGTTTTTCTTCGTCATTTTTACTAATTTTTAGATGTCTGTTGCAATTTGATGTTCTTATTTTGATGTAAGTATTTGTTTGAAACATTTTTAAAAATTTTATTATTTTGAATATATTAGGATGATAATGATAAAAATTGGAATTGAATTCTGAGTGGAAACTTTCACAAGCGTTTGTCGGCAGACCTCTGTCAGAACTACCACTTGCCCAAATACTAGGAGGGAACATACTATTATCGTCTATATAATTTATCACTAAATAATCGCAAAATTTGTCTATTTTATTGTTTACTGGTTTTTCAGCCATAAAACTATTAGTAAAACAATCTCCTATTTCTTCTGAAATAAGAAATGGCAAACCAAATAAATGTACCAGCAACTTTCCTAATTCATCATTAGCAATATTAAATTTTTGCGAAAAACCTAAATTTTGGATTTTGCGGTACCAGGCTTGTCCCAAATGAAAACGGCATCCCCATATTTGTGCATTCGGAAAAACTATATTAATAGCTTGATGCATTGATATCTCAAAGTCTAATACAAATTTATTTGGGTTTATTCCAACTGAATTTAATTTTTTTAATAATTCAGTATATGTTATTAGTGTTTTATCGTGTAAAAAGCAAAATATGAGTTGAATGTATATACTATTTTTGAATCCATGAACTGTATAGTTGTGTAAAATTTTTATCGCAATAATTAAAAGTGCCATCCATATATACTGTTTCCAATTGTTTTAAAAAGTCTAAATTAGTATTACATGAAAACATTATAATCTCATTTAAATCATCATTTTCAAAAATAAAATTTTCATCTCCATTTGTTTTTACATTAATTGACCTCAAGATATTATGAACTTCTTTTCTCGACTTAGGTATAGTAGGATAACAACTGGCTCTAGCATTTTGTATATTTCTTGAGATTAGCTTTATATCAGACATTAACAAATTACCTTCGTTTTCATGTTTCGTAAGTTCTCTTCTGATAATTTTCGATGGTTTTTCTATAACGCTGTCTACTGGTTTTCTTTTACACGAGTTACTTATTTGTTGCCGATTTAAAGCAGTTTTTTCCTTATGATTATGAACGAAACACGTATTTTTATTTTCAACTAATCTTTCACTATCCGTGTAACATTTAGCCCGGCACTTATTATTTACACACATCCATATACATAATATATTTGATTTGGCAGTGTGCTTCTTATAAAACTTAAAATTATTATGAACTAAAAGAATTTTTCCCTTTTCGCTATACATGTAAGAAATTACGTCCATTTTAAAAATTAATTAAATAAATGCTAACTCATTTAATAGTGAACGAGTACTAAATTCAGCAAAATGAATTGTACAAACTATTTTGTATTATAGGAAATAAAGATAAGCCAAAATAGTAGATAGTAGGGTCGTCTGATAATAAATTTTACATTATGCTGTGTGTATTTTGTAACGATCCCTCCCGGTCTACTCCGCCGTTCGAGACGTTAACACATACTTTAACACCACATATAGTAACCGTGGTACTACAGTATGGCAATTTGATAAGATGAATGCACAATTTATCAAATTGACTTTGTTACTTTATTATTTACACAATAGATAATAAAATAAACAAAATTGAAATATATAAGTTTACAAACATACACGGCGAAGTTAAATTTCTTACAAACCACAATTATGTAATTGAGATTATTTACTTTTAGAAAGCCGATGAACACAGTAAGACCTCCGTAAATTTAAATGGAACAGTTAAACCGTAAAATGAAAATGTAAATAGTATGTGCGTAATATTTCTATAAACAGTTCCAATACATATATGCGTCGCATTTTAATAGTTATTAAGCACAATAAATATTCTCCAATCAATATTCGTGAAAAACGTACTACAAGGGTGTGCTATTGTACAGTGCGGTCCGAGAGAGGTTGCGACCTACACTTGGGGCGTAGGACAGGGCGGACGCTAAAAGTTCGCGTCGGCCGGTTCCTAACACAGTCGAATCATCAAATGTAGGTGGTATCGCAGGTCCACACTCACGGGCGGTTAATACAAATAGTGCACACGCGAAGTTCCTTTGAAAAAGTAGTAAGCTATAGACTGTTTCCATTTCTTTTTAATACCTCTCAGCATAAAAACCAACAACCACAATTCCAATCATTTTTTTGGTACGTTTCCATATTAAAACTTCTCTTAATTATTCTATCTTTACATTTCGATTCTCTAACAATATTTAATTTTGGTTATGACCTACCTTGATCTTAAATCACAAGATTTTGTACATACAAATTAGAATTAAGTATTATTTAAATTTGAAAAATAATTATTGGAGTCTCTATTTATACTAAAATGTGTAACCAAAAAAATTACGTCCCCAAAATTTTTGTACCCGGGGATAAATCTCCATTCCCCCCCTAGTCTTCGTCGCATTTAAAATTCCGCGGGGTATTGGTTAAACGTAACAGTAAAAAGTACAAGGAGGTCATCAAGAAATTGTTTCTTTCAGGAGTGGTCTGCCGATGTCACTACAAAAATACAACTACGTCTATTGGGACAATGTCAACGAAATGGTCGATCGTTTGAAATTACTATTGACTTCGAAAGCGACAAGCAAAAGAGAGTGTCGAAATATTATCGATTTTTGAAGAATTACTCGAAAAGGGCGTGATAAAACGAATACCCAACAATGTCTATACGCGATATCGCATTCAAGATACACAAACCGCCGAGAAAAATGTATGCGAGACGTACGGTTATCGTTTACAGCGAAGACGATTAGTGGCAAGGCGATTTAGTGTAAATAATACCGCATGCAAAATAAAATAAAGGTTATAAATACATATTATGTGTCCTACTATTTCACGAAATTCGAGTGGGCCTTACCGTTAAAATCGAAAACGGGTGTTGCAGTTCGTTCGCCCAAACTTTTCAAGGCGACAACGGGAAAGAGTTCTACAACAAGACGTAGGACGCGTTAATGAAGAAATACACGTAAAAAAAATATTGTACGATTAGTACTTTCAAGGCCTGTATTCATCGAACGCTTTAAGGGGATTCGATACCAATTGTTTTTAAGGAGTTGAATATAGGTAATTTCAATAGTATGTGCGTGCGTGGCGTGAATTTGTGTGTGTAGTAAACGATGACTTGTGTGAGTGCTCCTCATCCTCCCACAACACTATCAATGCCCGCCGCGCATTGCTGTTTCTTATCTTCACTGTGACGCGACGTTGCGTATACTATACACCATGAATGATAATATACTGGATATCCAACGACATCAAAGTTTTAGCGATAGAAGTATGTGGAATAATTGTTATAAATACTTATAAACCACCAAACATGGCATGGAGTAACCCTCCCATCAAAATATTCGAACACCCGGTGGTTTATGTTGGTGACTTCAACAGTCACAACACAATGTGGGGATATGACCTAAACGATAGCAATGGAGACATAATTATGAATTGGATCACTCTAAACAACATGGAACTTAAATACAACGCCAAAGAAAAGGGGACATTTCACTCAGCTAGATGAAAAAAGGATTACTCTCCGGACCTATGTATTCTAACAAGGAAATCGATGACTGACAGTACAACTGCATCCAGAACGGTATTGGAAAACTTCCCACACAGTCAGCATAGACCGGTTTTAATAGACTATGGTCTCCAGATTCTAATAGTTAGGTCCATTCCTAAACTCCGATGGAATTTTAAATTAGGAAAGTGGGATGAATATGCCAAAGATTTAGATAGGATAGTTAAATGGATCCCACCAATCTCCTGCAATTATGATCGATTTTGTAAAGCAATAAAGAAGATAGCAGCAAAGCATATACCAAGAGGCTACAGAAAAACGTATATACAAGGATGGGATATGGAATGTAAGAAACTCTTGGAAGAATATGAAGAAACGCATGAAAGTAGTACGGCAGATGACTTAATCAGAGCACTCAATGAAAACAGGAAAAAACGGAAAATCTAAATTTCACTTATTCCAGTCGAAAAGCGTGGGCGTTACTAAAGAAATTAGGGTCAGAGAATGTGGGAAGCTCAGTGTCCGGAATCGTAACGCCTAATGACGTGGCATCTAGACTTATAAGAGTGGGTAAGATCGAAATGGATAAATCACATACAAGAGAAGTTAAACGGAATATGAGAAAGAAAATGAAGATACTGGAAGCAAACGAGGAGTACTGTGCTCCCTTTACCCAAGTTGAGATTGCGAAAGCGCTAAAGAAGGTTAGGATAAACAAAGCGGCAGGTTTTGACGGTATCTACCCAGAAATGCTAAAAAATACTGGAATTGAAACACAATCATGGCTAGCAGAATTATATAGTGACATATTAAACACATAAAAAATACCTAGCATTCTTAAAAAGTCAAAAATAATAGCTCTACTTAAACCTGGAAAGCCTAGTACGGAGGCATCAAGATAACTTGTATCACTCCTTAGTGTATCATACAAATTATTAGAAAAATTAATATTAAACCGAATACAACCAACCCTGGATAAACACATACCAATAGAACAAGCAGGTTTCAGAAATAACCGTAGTTGTGTGGAACAGATCTTAGCGCTTACTACAATGGTCGAGACAGGATTTCAGAGGAATTTTGCATCTATTGATTTATCTGCTGCGTACGGTACTGTGTGGAGAGAAGGGCTTATACAGAAATGTATAAACATATTACCGTGCAAGAAAATGGGTGAATTATTAAACAACATGCTTGTCAACCGCATGTTCCAAGTGTTTATGGACGGAAAGAAAAGTAGATGGCGGTCAGTGAATAACGGATTACCACAAGGATCAGTACTAGCCCTTACGCTATTCAACTTATACATGCATGATCTACCGACAACCACTGGCCAAAAATTCCAGTCCGCAGACGACATAGCCATCGCACACACTTGTAAAGATATGAAAGAAGGTGAGATTACTCTAACAAATGACTTAAATGTCTTGGAAAGTTACTTTCATATATGGAGACTAAGCCCAAATCCGGATAAGACAGAAATATGCGGATTTTATCTTAATAATAAAGAAGCAAATAGGGAAATCAATGTCCAGTTGAAGGGAGTAAAAGTAAATCATAACTTTACACCAAATATTTGGGAGTAACATTAGATCGATCGCTGACATTTAGGAACCATATTGAGAAGCTACAGAAAAAACTTAAAACTAGAGTGAACCTAGTACAGAAATTAGCTGGAACTGGATTCCCCCACCCCCCCGGCAGATGCTACTACTCTAAGAATGGCAACAATCGCGTTAGTATATTCTACAGCGGAATATGGAGCCCCAGTCTGGTCGAATAGCGAACATTCAGGAAAAGTGGATACATTTTTAAACAGTGCAATGCGGTTAATAAGCGGAGTAGTACAATCAACGCCGATACCATGGCTACCAGTTCTTTCAAATATCGCACCACCAGAAATCAGAAGGAATGAAGCATTAGTAAGACTATTTATTAAGGTCGAGACTTACAAAAACTCAACTCTCTACAAACTCTTAGAAAATGTGCCTGATATAAGATTAAAGTCAAGAAAACCATTATGGGTCAAAGCCAGAGAGCTAATCCCGTCGCAGTTCTGCAATGTAAAAAAATGGCAGGAGGATTGGCCGGGGAAAAAGGAATTTCATAAAAATTTGATAAAGGATCCCACACAAAGAGTTAAAGGGTTCGAACTTCCACGGCGAGAATGGGTAATCCTTAACCGATTAAGAACTGGACACGGAAAATGTGGATATTTGATGTTCAAGTGGAAATTAAAGGACAGTCCAGATTGTGATTGTGGAAATACCAACCAGACCATGAGACATATTACAGACGAATGCCCGAGAAGAAGATTTGTGTCGGGCATTAATGGTATTAATGAAGTTACGAAGGAAGCAGTTGAATGGATAAGGGCCTTGGACATAGAAATCTAGATTGACTAAATACTATATAATGTATTGTTATTAACATGACTTATAAATGTTCCTTTATTTATTATTATATTTTAAATTTTACTGTGTTATTGTTGCCATACGAATAATAATAATCCAACGACACATGATAAGGGACTCCCAACTGAATTTCCAAGTGTAATGATATACTAGCGCTCCAAGGGAATTTAATGTTTACTAATGGATGATTGTGGTAATGTGGTTAGTGTTAGCACAGAACAACTTTGTTGTGGTGTTAGAATATAGTAGAAGGTAAGTATTAGTATATATCTAGGCTAATCTAGGCTCTCTAGCACGAATTATAATATTATATAGCATATTATAATTCGTGCTCTCTAGTAATTATAAAAAAATTGGCAAGTAGTGATAAGGAAAAAGAAATTCACATTGTATTGTATTATATAATTGGTAGGTAATTTTTTTTTTTTTATAAAATAATAGGTACATAATATAATACTTTACATAAACAATTAATATAATGTATATTTAATAATATAGATAATTCAAAATTATCACAAATTCCATAAAATATTTACAATTTACAAACTTGATATACATCATTAAATTAGCTAACAAATCATGTTTAACCAATTTAGATAATTTTTTTTTTGTTTTATTTTTTTTGTGTTTTGATTCATCAAGTGAGAATAATGTCTCATTCTCATTGTTATATAATATAAAAAAATATTTGTTAATATTTCAGTTTGATGTTCTGAACAAGGAAACTTTAAACCAATATTCAAATTAAAAAATTCATTATATGTATCTGTTCATGACAATATGTCGTGAATAATATTGTTGTAAAAATTATACGCGAGTTGCGAATACAACGACGGCGACCGCATCCTTATCTGCTTTCCCAGTCCTCGTCCGTGTCGATTGTGAATTTTAATTATCTGTATATTGTCAATTATTCGTATAAAAATTATTCTTGTGATCGTTACTATTAATTAATTTATTATCTTTACAATTGTTACCGTATATTCATATTTTTTCGTTAATTATTATTTATTATCATTATTATTGTTTAATTATTGGGCGTTGGCCGCAATACTTTGTTGAATTATTATATTTAGTGATGGGCGGTACCAACTAGTTTTGACTATCGATAGTCAATCGATAGTTTTAAAAACAACCGAGTGTTTTTTAACTATCGATGTTTAAAACAACAGAGTGAATTTTCGATTGAATAGATATTTAATTATCTATTTAATGAACAACTCGATAGTTTTCTCTCAGTAGTCAGTCGTTTGCACCGAATAGTTCAAAAACAAACGAGTGATTTTTCAATTGAATAGATAGGTAGTTTAGATAGTCGATATTTTCGATAGATAGTTTTTTAAATAACCGAATAGTCATTTTAGTTATTTATTTAAAATTATTCCATACTTGTTCTTCATGGCCTTTGCATTACATCTGATTTTCTCTACCTATTTAATTAAATTTTGTTTTCACATTATATTTTTTACTATACTATACTATCCATCATGTATTGTGTGTTAGGTTGTGGAAGTGATGAAATGGTGAAAATTTATTGTTTTCCAGCCCACCGATACATGAGTTTGCCACGTAGGTTCAAATGACGATAAATAAAAAAAATCTTCCTAAAGTGTGTGTCTAAGGGTCTATTTGATTTTTAAAAAATGTTTTATTACCAATCTACCAATGTCTAGGCTACAGTATTGGTACTTATCGCCTGAAAAAGGTTCATTGCAGATTTACCAGATGCTATACCAAGTATTTATAGTTTCATTTTACAATGTATTATTTGTATTTAATGTCACTGCCAAGTTTTCACCTCATGTCAAATGGTTTCATCCTTATCCATGAGACTGTTTTCATGCTTGTTATTTAAGTAGGTACCTTCTTATACATTTTATGATGGAGAACATCTTAGCTATATAATACAACAAAATATATATTTATTTTTAAATATGCACTTAAAGTTTAATATGTTTGGTAACATTCTCTAGTTTTCTCTAGTGTAAGCGTTAAGAACAAATTGCTACTTTAATTTTATATAGATAAATATATTTTATAGTCTTTTCAACTTGAGATACAGAGCACCTGTATTTGTTGCCTTTGTCCATCCAATTAATTATATTGTGAATTTACTCTATACAGAACATCGATTACGCCGTTTAGGTTGATGTTCGTGTTTAATCACCTATTGTATTTAAAGAGAAGAATTTTTTGAGTAAATGCCATATTGTTTTTATAAAATGTCGTCTGACAAAAATGTTTCAAGCCTTAAATATTTTAGTCATAACTTTTGTGTCAAGCAGTACTTAAAGGACCATCCAACTCAAAAAAATTGTCTTGAGCTTAAATTATAGTACATACTATGACGAAAAATATGATACCTCTAAAATTCGTTTGTGACTATTCGTTCGCTAGTTACGAGCTGCGCATGCATTGCGCGTGACGTCACGGATTCATTCGCCATGACGGCGGCCATATATAATTAACAGCAATATTTATCCATTTTTTGGTTTAACGTTAAGTAACTGGTAATGAACTTATTTTTGTTCGAATAACCTAACCAAATGTGTTTAAGAGTACCTCATAATCTTTCTATTCATATAATTATATCACATTTCGGTCTAATATTAATGAAATAATAACAATGGTAGTATTATAATACACTACTGTCATCACTCATAATAGTTCTACAAGTTTATTTTTTATTTTATACGATTTTATCGATGTTTATTTTTAATAAAAATAGGTATGTCATAGTCTTAGTTATACATATCTTTATTTATGGTTATAATAATATTAATATCCTTTATTTCATGTTAGTAGTAAGTACAGTGTCAGTGTGAAATGTTAATGTGGTATTTTTTGTAATTGATTGTAGTGCAAAATTTAGTTACACGATCTAATTTATTTTTTAATGGCCCTTCAACCATATAATTTTGAACCAACAGTGGATGATCTGGGTACAGATATCCAACCACAATATTTAAATAATTCATTTTTGGAAATTGATGTTAATGGACGATCAAAAGTGACTAACATAAATAATTGGTGTATGTGTGAAAAATGTTGCATTTTAAATAACGATGTGGAGTGTGTTTGTTGTGCTGAATTTGAAAAAGTTACACCTTTACGATCGGGAAATAAGTGTATAACAGAGATTGATTTGTTTAAAAAAATAATTTTAGACGAAAACATACAAAATATTACGCGTCATCAAATTATTCTAAAAACAAATGATAGATCTTAAATAAAATTACTTAGTATGTCAGTTTTATCAAATAATTCATGAAGATTCATTTGTTACACACAATATATTCATTGGATTAATTCGTGGACTTCATTGGGAAAAGGTAATATTATCATATATTTATTTTATATAGGTAGGTAGGTACCTAAAGTATTTATTTATAAGACTTACTCTTATTAGGTGTACGAGTTGTTATTCCAGCCTGTGTTGTAAGAACTATTAGAGACAAATATCCAGAAATGAATGGGGTTTATGTTGGATTCAAAAATAGAAGTAAATTACCCAATTAGATAAGAAACATTTTATTTGTTATAATTTTAAATTTATAAAAAATGTTTTGATTCGATTTAAAAAATACATCTTGGTGTGTAAAAAGTATTCAATGTATTTTATTTAGTACTAAGTTGAAACTGTTCTTCTTTGAGGTAGAACAATTTATAGTAATACTAATAAAAAATTTTTATATTCTAAATTATAATAACTTTGTATATAATTACAACATAAGTAACAATAAAACTAATACTTGTAAAAACTTTACTTAGTACCTACTTAGTATAATATTAAAGAGTCCTTAAATTAATTAATGATCCTTAAAATATTTTTAGATATAATTTTAAAATACATTTAGATACAAGTATTAGTGTATTACACATATATATATCTCTTTTTTATAGTAATTAAAATAATATTAAAACTAAAATACATTTTAGATTCTGAACAAAGTGAAGAAGCTAGTGTTTTTACAATGATGTTTATTTTTATTTATTTATTTTTTTTTCTTCTTTTTTTTCTGTTAACACTTTTTCGTATAGAAATACTTGTCCAAAAGTTTCGATCAATAACTTTTTGAAACCCGATTCGCCTCTAGATTGTACTTTAGAGAGGTCATTTTTTGAATTTCTCAATTCT
>JAIPRM010011551.1:0-12814 GCA_025469315.1 Stegophylla sp. TES_Ste_2020
TGACAAAAACGACTCGGAAACCATCATTTTTTTGATCCGAACTATATGAAAATTTAAACATAGATAGAAAATAATATGAAAAAGATTTTGGCGCAAGAAAATTTTGGAAATGTGAAAAAAAAAATTTGGACATTTTTTTTTCTCATTTATTTTTTATATTATTAACTTCCCTCGTTCAGAATCGTTTTATTGAAGAAATTATTTATCGTTTCTTTAAAATTCAATACACCCGTCAAGTGAATCCCACCCGTCGAGCGAAGTACACACTTTTTTTTCAATTTTAAAAAGAGAGAAGACTACACAATACAACAGTCGGTATACCCCCTCCGTCCCACACGACTGGATAATGAAAAGTGTATGAAAACAACCAAAAAAGTTGGTTACTTAATAAAAAGTGTAATCGTGTAAGTAAGGGTGATCCAACCCACAGTTTGCGGGCCACATGTGGCCTGTGAAGCCTTTTTTTTTTTTGCCCACCTAGAGATTGTGTTAGAAGAAAAAAAAAATTTACAATACTATTATAATTACAAAATAGTAATATGATTACTATAAATTTTAAATATAAATATAAAATGAAGTATCTAATTGTACCCAATCATCATAATTTATTGTAAATGTAAATAATAATCTGCCATATAATAATTCGTGCATTATATAATAATATGTTTGCAACAAAATTAAATATAAATAATACTACAATTTCTTCTTTTTTTAGATTCTGAGCGAAGTGAAGTGTTTTTACAATGATGTTTATTTTTATTTATTTTTTTTTGTTTATTATTTTTTTTTTCTGTGTACAACTTTTCGTATAGAAATACTTGTCCAAAAGTTTCGATCAATAACTTTTTGAAACCCGGTTCGCCTCTAAATTGTACTTTAGAGAGGTCATTTTTTGAATTTCTCAATTCTTCAATGTTTTTTTTGGAATAAACTACCCAAAATGTGACAAAAATACTCGAAAACCATCATTTTTTGATCAGAATTTTATGAAAATTTAAACATAGATAGAAAATCCTATAAAATAGATTTTGGCGCGAGAAAATTTTGAAAATGTGAAACAAAATTTTGGACATTTATCGAACATTTCTTTTTTTTTCTTATATTATTAACTTCCTTCGTTCAGAATCGTTTTACTGAAGAAATGATTTATCGATTGTTTAAAATTTAATACGCCCGTCAAGAGAATACCACCCGTCGTGCGAAGTACACCAATCGTGCGAAGTATGTCCGGCTTTTTTATTTTGTTTTTATTTTGGTGGCCCCCGGGGTATGTTTATGAACGTGCAAAATTGGCCCGACAACTACAAAAGGTGTAGGTTAGATACTACCGTTTCTGCAGAATCAGAAAATAAAATATTCCAATAACACTTTTACCTCGATTACATTTCGCCTTCGCGGAAAAATGTTTGTCGTATTTCGTTCCGCTCGTGTGCACATGGGATGCTTATAAAAACACTCGAAACTGTAACGCATTACAAGATTGCAAAGTAATCGGATTTTTTTCAAATTGACATTTTAAACATTTAAAACGACGTTTGAAACGATTTCAATTTTTTTTTTCAAATTGAATTTTTTTTTTTATATATATCTTGTTTAAAGCAACGTTTAAAACGCGTCTTTTTTTTTTTTTTTCTGTTTGTTTGTCTTCTAAAAATGTTTTTTTTTTATATATTTACATGATTTAAACAGCTTTTTTTTTAAGTAGCCCTTTTTTCACCTCAGGACAATATTGTC
This sequence comes from Stegophylla sp. TES_Ste_2020, assembly GCA_025469315.1. Lineage (NCBI taxonomy): Eukaryota > Metazoa > Arthropoda > Insecta > Hemiptera > Aphididae > Stegophylla > Stegophylla sp. TES_Ste_2020. The sequence goes on from JAIPRM010011551.1 coordinate 1,735, forward strand.
TCGTTAACTTCTGCCGGAAATTACGAATAATCACTTCCCACTTAGTTGTTTATAGGATAAAATGTTTTATTCTAAAATAAAAATAATAAAATGTTTGAAACAAAACCACTTGTTTCAAAAAAAAAAAAAAAAAAATATTATTTAAAACACATAGCAAATCTGATAATAACACGTGCCGTCACTTAGCTAATAATAATAACAATTTTCCCTAAATTTTAGCTAGTTTCATACTTTTCTCCATATTAGTACTTTGACAGGTCTTAGAGGTTTCTACTCTTAACAATAATACATAATAATATTGAGTAGAATCCAAAGTGATTACTTATTTAATTGGCAACCAGTGCAATGTCGAATAATGGATAAAATTTAATCACGTCTAATTTTCCACGGTCATAATTTTAGCAGCACCATTGAGTTACTAACTAGATCCAACCACAGTTGTTGTCCGACTAATTATAGAACTTGTGCAATAACTCGTAGAACTTTGAATCACAGTTTTCCAACTGGGTTGCACGAATATTGATTCGCCTGTAAATAACTACAGCGGTTCCTAACCTTATCCACATATTTTAGATTCTGAACGAAGTGAAGAAGCTAGTGTTTTTACAATGATATTTATTTTTGTTATTGGATTTGCCTCTAGATGGTGTACTTTAGAGAGGTCATTTTTTAAATTTCTCAATTCTTCAATTTTTTCTTTTTTTTTTTTTTTGGAAAAAACTACCCAAAATTTGACAAAAATGACTCGGAAACCATCATTTTTTTGATCCGAACTGTATGAAAATTTAAACATAGATAGAATATTATATAAGAAAGATTTCGGAAATGTGAAAAAAAAACATTTTTGGACATTTTTCTAACATTTTTTTTATTAATGACTTCTTTCGTTCAGAATCGTTTTATTGAAGAAATGATTTATCGTTTCTTTAAAATGCAATACACCCGTCAAGAGAATCCCACCCGACGTGCAAAATATGTCCGGCTTTTTTTTTTTTTTGTTCTGCTGGGAGGGGGAGGAAGATTTAAACCCCTAAAACCCCTCCTGTAGCCACGCCACTGGTGCCAACCACCCGATTTCCATAATATATTACACCGACGATAGATTGCGGAGTCGTTAAATATTTATGTTATTTAAATAACATAAAAGAATATTATGTTGTGAAAAACTTCACTAAAACAAGATGAAGAACATTGATGCGTAACATCGTTACACAAGAAGAAAAAATTAGTCCTTTGAAATACGGTTTTTTTTTTTTTTTTTTTTTTTTATTATTATTATTATCATTATCACCACCTCACAGTTCACACGTTATATTTGTGAAAAAGTAAATAATAAAAAAACATATAACTTTATAAACAAAATGGGTCTTCTTATACTATATATAATTTAATATAGTATAAGTACATCGCAATCCGTCAAATAATGTTTACACACTTTCTGTAGTAGAAAAGATAAAAAAAAATGCATTCGTCGAAAATGTTCAAAAACTATGTGCCAAACTAACTACATGCACGACAAAAACTGACAATATAAAAACGCGTCGAATTGACAAGAAAAAACAAATTATTGGCACTAACATAGTAAACACAAAAGGGATTTCATTGCGATTTTGGTTTTTATTGAATTGTATATTTATTAGTATTCAGTAGTATGATAAAGAAAAAAGATTTTTTTTTTTTTTTGAACATAAAAATTTGAAAACATTTTTGCATTTAAAGACTTGCAAAATAAATAAAAACCGAATACAACCATAATGAAACATGAAGAGTAGTAAAAATAAATAGATTATATTTTTATGCATAACGGAAAAAATTTCAAACAGAGTCTGTTTAATACGAATTTTTGTCAGATTTTATTGCCAAATTGGTTTCTTCTGAAAAATATCGAAAAATAAGAGCGAATGTATGATGTGAAAACATTTTAAACTTACTTTTTTGTATAAAAAAATTAATCGATTCAGTCTCACAAATTGTGTAATTATTCCATACACCGTTTAATATAATTTTAGAGTTTACTAGTAAACTTTAAATTCATAAAATTCAAATTCAAACTTGTAAAAGACTCAAATAATTTCACTATCAAACGCGCTCACTTTGAAAGTTTTAATATTGCAATTATTATTATTCGTTGTAACTCCATACTTTAATAACATTTTTCTAATAACAGAAGTAGTTTACCCAACCGAGTGTACACTTTATAACGTACACCTATATATATATATATATATATTGTTGTCGAAGGTCTTAAGTAAATATATTATATATACTTAGATTAAAATTTAAAAAACTCCAAGAAAATCGAAAATTTGTTTATTTTATAATCAAATGTTTTCTTTTTAAAGGCGTTTGATCATTATGTAGAATAGAAAAACATTAATTAATCCATAAAGTTCATCCACCATCTAAAAAGAATAAAAATTATTTCAAAAATCTAAAAATCAAAGAAACCCAGTAAAATATTTCACATGAACAAGGTTTTCAAAAAATTTCCAAATATATTTAACATGAAATTATCTCAAGTCTTCACAATAAGTAGTTCATTCAGTACAGAATTCATAATATTTATTTGTTTTTATTTAATCTTTTTGGACTAAACAATGTAATTTGGTGATTTTTTAGACATTTTTTTTTTATGAAATTTTATATTCTTGATACCAAAAACTTGAAAAATTGATTCCCATATTTCTTATAAAATTGACAGACAAAACGTAGATCTTACATTTGTTTCTATCTCATCAAATTTGTTACGACCGTGTTCTGTGAGTACAAACTCACTATTAAATATTTATACACACACACACACAAATATATATTTTAGTAATTCACACAAAATAATCTTTTCAAAGTGTCAGTCTAAAAAAAGGTAATCCTAAGCTATATACAACTATTACCATTATCTTGTCCTGGGAGCGAAGTGTAGTTCACATTTTCAACAATGGTCTACTCATGGTGCGTTTTATGTCCTACTTTTGATTTATTCGATTGATTAATCAAATTAATGTGATTTCTTTTGAATATGAAAATAGGTTTTCTCCAGTTTCCTCATATAGCAAGGGCGAACATTTTTTTCAAGTATTGTAGCAAAATTTTGCAATTGTTGATTTTGAATCTATTCACGTGCCCCTCTACGAAAAATAAAAAATAAATAAATGAGCTTTTTTGAATACATTTTAGGTGTAACAGGCAAAAAAAAAAAAAACGACACATACTTCGCATCATAGCTGGTATTCACTATTCATCGCTCGCTCTTCAGGTGGAATATTCTTAGTGGGTGTATTGAATTTAAAAGAAACGATAATTTAGTTCTTTAACGAAACGTTTCTGAACGGAGTTTTCAATACGGTGGTTACCAACGTTACCAAAATAAATATAATTAAAGGTAAACGTTTACTGACCATTTATGTTACCATGGTTACCAAAATATTCAACAAATCGATTTCTATCAAAAATGTTCTATAGTAACCAAATAAACAATCAAACATTATTATGCTGTGTCCACTTTTTGAAAAAATTACCTCTCTAAAGTACCGTCTAGAGCCGAATATTCTGATTCGAAAACTTTTGGACAATAATATCTATACAAAAGTGTTCACAGAAAAGGGGGGGGGAGAAAATTGACTTGTAAAATTGTAAAATCATATGTTTAAAAAAAAAAAAAAGTGTATTCATTTTTTTATCGCGAGCCACTGAAATTTGGCTTACGTGCCAACTCTTATAGGAACATAATAGTATACGTCAATATAGATTTCTGATTCTCACATGTGTGTGTGTGTACATTAATTTTACGCGCGACATTCCAATTGACGGCAAAATAGAATAATGTTTATTATTACGCACGAAACGGCTAGACTAGAGCTACCTCCTACATTCACGATCAAAACTACATTACATTCCGTATAAACCCTTTATAAAACGCGATTATTTATCCCTTTCAGGCCTCAAAACATATAACGTATCATTCAAAGTGACCTACTTTAAAGTTGAATCCCGAGGGATTGAGTTTCAACGGAACCTGGTGCATCACGGCGGATCACTGTTCCACGTCGTTTTTTCTCTATGTACATTTGTACGCATACATACATTAATAAAACAAACAGAAAATATAATATATTATTGCACATACGCTGTACTCAACAATGATAATTGTCGTACGATTTTTAATAATGTATTGTTGACTGTAAAACGTTAATGACTAAATATAGTTAATTGACCTGACTAGGTTGTCCAAAAATTTTTATGTCACTATCTATACTCAATAATCTAGACATACATATATGTATCATATCAAATGATTAATTCCTTATTGATAACAAATACCACCTCATAGGATTTTTTCACACCTACATATATCTACAGGACACACAGCTCCTCCCCCATTCCCGAATCCACTCAATCTCCTGGATTGTTAAAATTTAATAGCCTCTATTAGAGGGGGAGGGCTATAGATCAAACAAACAAATATTTTAGTCACCTCAAATTGTTTACCCTAGTTACGTCATTGATTATAATTTTTTTTTAGATTCTGAACGAACTGAAAAAGGCTAGTGTTTTTACAATAATGTTTTTTTGTTTCTTTTTTTTTTTACTGTGTACAACTTTTCGAACGGAAATACTTGTCCAATCAGCCACTTTTTGAAAACGGATTTGCCTCTAATTGGTACTTTAGAGAGGTGAATTCTTCGATTTTTTTTTGGAAAAAACTACCAAAAATTTTGAAAAAACGACTCGGAAACCATCAATTTTTGATCCGAACTATATGAAAATTTAAACATAGATAGAAAACCGTATAAGAAAAATTTTGGCGCAAGAAAATTTTGAAAATGTGAAAAAAAAATTTTGGACATTTTTTTAACATTTTTTTTTTTTTCTCATTTATTTTTTATATTATAAACTTCCTTCGTTCAGAATCGTTTTATTGAAGAAATGATTTATTGTTTCTTTAAAATTCAATACACCCGTCAAGAAAAGTCGTGCGAAGAACACCCATCGTGCGAAGTATGTCCGGTTTTTTTTTTTTTTTTTTCAAAAATAATTGACATTTACGGAAACAATATTTGAAGATAAACAATACGTGAATAAAACAAATTAAAAAATATTTGACAAGATCGCAGAGAACCCTATTTATTCGATGCAATAAAGCATGTCAAATCAAAAGTCAGAAACATGAAATAATAAAATACAAAGTGTATAAATTATACATTATATTTTGTTGTTTAGTAACCGTAGAAAAGAAAACAAATTATTAATTCATAAACGTATTCAGAAACATGTGTACAGTAACTTTTTTATGGAATGCAGCCTAGATCAGTGGTTCTCAACCTTTTATATACGGAGACGCCCTAATTTAAATCCATAAAAATGGCGACACGCTTAATTCAATTATTGTATTTTTGAAAAAATAACAATTATTATCTGTGTAAATTATTGCACCTATACGTGTTAACATTTTATTAAAAAAAACGACCGGATTTTTACTTAGCACCATGGTTATTCTTCAATCTTTAGATGGAGCACACTTTTGGTGGGTGTGTTGAAATTTAAAGAAACGATAAATTATTTCTTCGATAAAACGAATCTGTGTGAATCTTCAGTTCATTCGATACAATTTTACTTAAAAGTTATAAAATTTGTTTTTGTAACAAAAATTATTTATTTATTACCCGAATCAGTTTTATTATTCTACTATTAATTGGAAAGTGAGAAAAGAAAAAAAAATTATGAGAAATAAGTGTTATTACTCATATTATTGTCTATCTGGTATCTATCTTAAAATTTCATAACATTTGAATAAAAAAAAAAAGAGTATTAAAGGCATTTTTTTCGTAAATTTTATGTAGTTTTCCCCAAAATTTAAGAAAAATATTGAGAATTTCGAAAATGATCTCTCAAAAGTACCATCTAGAGGTAAATTTTGATTTTAAAAAATTCTGTTCATAATTTTGGGACAAGTATTTCTATAATACAAAATGTGTGTACAGAAATGAAAATAAATATAAACATCATTGTAAAAACACTAGCTTCTTCGCTCTGTCCAGAATTTAAAATTGCAAATTTACAAAGCTTGATTTTATATTTTCCGAAAAAAATTCAGAGAGATATTTGTGATAATATGGTGTTATGTGAACCTTTCCTTACAGCATATTAAGGTTTATACAGTTTAAACTCCAAAATATAAATAAACTAATTTTTTTTGGTGACACACCTAAAAGTAGTAATACGCAACACACCGGTTGAGAACCACTGGTCCAGATAATGTATACATATATTGCACATAAACAGATACGAGAGTTCAACGACAAATAATATAAGCAAACATTTTGCATATTTTCGATAATAATTATTTAGGTTTTTTGATGACTATTACACCCATTCGTCAACCGTTGTGTTTTTATCACACTTTCTCCTATTATCGTTCACCACCTCTTTGATTATTGTATCAAGTGGATATCCCGTGATACATTTTCCAAGTGTCAATCACACGTCGAAAACACAGCAACGTTTAAATTCGAAGTAATCTTTATTTTAAACGCACGAAATGGTGCGGTTATACGTCATAGTATTGAACGCTTTCGTTTGAGACATATATATATATATTATGTTTGAACTGTCAAAAATTTTTCCACATATGTGTGGCATACCCACATGACTATAAAATAAAATGTTTAAGTATGAAATAATAATCCTAAAAAGAATGGATTTCATTAAATATTCGATTCTGAGAGCACAAAGCTCACGTTAATATAATATTATTTAACACTTAAACGTCAATATTATATTTCTAAGTTAAAATCGCATAGGATAACATATTATAACATTGTACATGATAAAAGCATTCTTTCTTTAAATAAAACTCAACGACGAGTCCTTATACATAAAAATATTGCGCCTTTCTATATATTACGATAAGACTTTTAATTGCATTAGTCCTGTTTTATACAGGATTGTCCTTTATTTCGGCTCTGCGTCCTGTTGTCTTGATAAACTTCTCTCGGGACGTTTTTTGTCCCGTAATTTCAAGTCTGTCCCATATTAATCTCGTCTTTTGACTTACTGTCGATTTAAAATTTTTGAAATGAAATTATTGAATAAAATAACGAAGAATCTAGAAATCTTGTGGATACCATTAAATAAATTATAATCGTAAAATGAATTTTTTAGAAAGTAAAGTGAATACATGAATAAAGGATTTGAAGAAATTTTAAAAAGTATCAATTTTTCTTTAATTATGTTTTTCAAAATAATATTTTTATGTGTTTAAATTTAATCTATAATAGATAGTTTTGAAAATAATACTTTTTCACGATTCCAAAACAAAAAATATATGTAATAAATATTTATTTATTTATTAAAATCATATGAAAAATATTTTTGTCCTGTATTTTGTTTTCTTAAATATGGTCACCCTAACGGATACAACGATGGAATTTTTTTTCCAAAATATCAGTTTAAAATATTATTGCGCTCCTTCTCGTGAAAAAGGATTGGACGAGTGCGAGCGAACTGTTTTAACATTTTTGGCGTTTATAATATTAATATTATACTTTGGCGCATAATAATAATTATCGAATAATAATATGATAGCAGCAGTATTTCGACAAAATCCAAACCTGCCAACTACTGCCAGATAAAATCAATACGTTTGAAAATACACCTCGCGGAAGCGTCTAACCACCACCGGTTAACCTCTCGGCTACACCACCACCACCACCGTGTCAAACGAACACGACAGAATAAATTACGACGTGGAAATTATTAATTTTATTTTAAAACTTTCTATATAATATAAATACAACGAATCGATTCCAGATTATAGTAGTACAGTCAGTGTCAGAGGCGTAGCCAAGGGGAAGGCTAAGGAATAGCCCTGCCCATTGATCGTGATTTAAGCTATTTACACCGTATTGTTCGCACTTAGGTTGTTAGTAAGTTGTAATTAAAAAAAAAAAAAAAAAAAACCGTCTAAGAAAGAAACTTATACAAGTGTTTCATAAAATTTAATTCTACTAATTTGTAGGTTTCAGTATTGTATTTATAACAGACAACTAAGAAAGACAAACTGCATAAGTCACATTCAGTTATTTCGTAGTTTACCTAAATTTTTTGTTTAGCACATTTTTATAAAACCATATAAAAGATATTCTATACAAATTTATTTCTCTAAAATAGAAATTTTTAATACCAAACAAGAAATTAATAATAATAAAAGCCGGACATATTTCGCATGACGGGTTGGATTCTCTTGACGGGTGTATTTAATTTTAAAGAAACGATAAATCATTTCTTCAATAAGACGATTCTGAACGAAAGAAGTTCATAATATAAAGAACAAATGAGAAAAAAAAATGTTAGAAAAATGTCAAAATTTTTTTTTTACATTTCCAAAATTTTCTTGCGCCAAAATCTTTCTATCTATGTTCAAATTTTCATATAGTTCGATCAAAAAAACGATGGTTTCCGAGTCGTTTTTGTCAAATTTTAGGTAGTTTTTTCAAAAAAAAAAAAAAATTGAAGAATTGAGAAATTCAAAAAATGACCTCTCTGAAGTACAATCCAGACTCTAGGGGTAAGTCCGGTTTCAAAAAGTTGCTGTTCGAAACTTCCGTACGAAAAGTTGTACACAGAAAAAAAAGAAAAAGAAAAAAAACATCACTGTAAAAACACTAGCTTCTTCACTTCGTTCAGAATCTAAAATTGACAAACGATCAGGACGGGACAAAAAGTTTTGGAACCCCTCTGATTTAAAACTTTAATCCAAAGTCATACGCGATTCGCGTTCATTCGTAGAAAAAAAATATCATAGAAATTTACTTCCGGCGGTGGCGATGACGAGCCGATTGGGGGGGGGATGAACGTAATAATACGGTAGTTTTTTTTTTCTGTACCTCGTCATATTATTATTATACAATCGACATCCGGTTCCTTTTTGATTTCGTTTTAAACGGAACGGGCTTATTACTACCGAGAGAATACTCGCGGCGTAATTTCTTTACCGCACACAAAATATTAACTAAAACGCAAACTCGCGGCCGAGCCACGTGAACGGATGTCATTGCGCGGGTACGGGACTTTTATTTAAAGCGCACGTGCGCGCCACTTCCGGAAAACCGTCCGACCGTGTAATGGCCATTACATAACCACATTATTATTGACCACGCGCACACAAAATAATATCGTATCGCGATAATGGGCGCGGGGATTGGATTAATGAATACACCGCTTGTTATTTTATTTTAAATGTTTTTCTTTTTCTTTTTCTCTCTCTCTCTCTCTCTCTCTCTCTCTCTCTCTCTCAATAATTAAATCGAAAAAGAGAACCACGCCCGTCGTTTTAAAAAAAAAATATCTCGTACGCGTACGCACATAACCTAACCGCCGTAACGCCACATAGAGTACCCATAGAGAAAAGAATATGATATAGAGTGGAGGCCATACTGGTATACCGTGTTGCGTTGAAGCAATCAAATGGAATAAGCTAAGAGTGACCATTTTGAGAGAAGAATAAAATTATTTTTTTTCTTATTCGGTTGGTACCACTTTAAATTTTCATATTATCATATTAGATAAGATATACAAAAACAATAGCATTAATTTTAAAGAATGATAACAGTTCCTTATCTGTGATAACAGTTCCTTATCAGTGATCCGATTGAGCAAGCCGGGATACAATATTTCGATACGGTAATATTTGATTCTTTTCAAAAAGGTCACTCTAAGCGTATTCCATTTCAATGCTTCATTTAGGTATACGAATGGCCACGGTTGCTCCGTACCGTATCCATTGACGGTTGCCAATAATGCTAGGGATTCCAGATTTATTCAAGGCTAAAGTTAAACAAAGGACGTTTCGAATCATACTTCTAATTTACATAGAGATTGTTGTGGGGATGGGTGAGATATCTTAGACTCGAAATTCGAGAGTTATGTGGATTGGATCACATTAAAAGTTTATTTTTACTTTTTAACCTGAAAACGTGTTGAAACTAGGTAGTTACTGTTTGGTTATTATTGGGGCCCTCTTGGTTATTTAAAAAGTTATTATAATGATTAGTGATTACTATGACTTCATTTTTCTTTTCATACAAACAATTTATTAAATGCGTAGAGAAAAATTTGCTCAACAACAAAATAATACTCAAGATAATCAGAATATAGTTAATAGATAGATAAAAAGAGAGCCGGACATCCTTCGCACCTTAAGTCAGATACTCATGGCGGGCAAGTAGAATTTTAAAGAAACAATAAATTATTTATTCAATTAGACGATTCGGAACGAAGGAAGTTAATACAATATAAAAAATAATAATAGTCGTCATTTTCAACACTCCCACCAAGAGTATCCGACCCGATGAGTGGTGCGAAGTATGTAAATCACTTCTTTGGTAAAATTAAAAATAAACACATTAATTATAATGATAGGTGATTTGGGAACATTTATTCTTTATGGAATTTGACAAATGTATGATACAGGTCTACAGTTTTCATTCAATTTTACTTTAATAATAATTATTACACGCCTATATGCAGCATTTATACTACATATTGCGATTCACTCGAGGCTCCCACGAAAATATTAATATTCATAATTAGTTTCGTGTTAAACACTAACAAATAATACAACTTTCTTGTGAAAAAGGACTATGTAGTGAGAGGGGATATAATATCTCCCAATCCTCCCACCCTTGATGAACACGCCACTGGCGCATCCGCCAGGTGTCTACCCTCTTATAATACAGTTATTATAAATAAATTAAAATAAACCCATTATTATAAAATATTTAATACACTACAATGTACACGACGGCTTTATATAATAAGTTAATATTTTATAAGTGTGTTAACAAACGACAAAGTAACACGCGATTTGTAGAAAGTATCGATATTAAATTATTCGCGGTGTTACAATAATATTATAATAATAGTCTATGATCTGTATCGACAACGGAACTGTTCACAAAAAAAAAAAAGCGGACATACTTCGCACGATGGGTGTACTTCGCACGACAGGTGGTATTCTCTTGACGGGCGTATTATATTTTAAAGAAACGATAAATCATTTCTTCAGTAAAACGATTCTGAACGA
>JAIPRM010011552.1:0-12812 GCA_025469315.1 Stegophylla sp. TES_Ste_2020
AAAAAAAAGAAAAAAGAAAAAAAAAAAATAAACATCATTGTAAAATCATAAGCTTCTTCACTTCGTTCAGAATCTAAAAAATGATAATAATAATAATAATAGTGTGGGTGTGATATCTACAATACAACAAACGTGGTAGAACAATACAAGTTTCATAGATATGTTCTGCGTCTGAATAAAATTGTGTTGTTGATATACATTATATGCCATTGGATATATTATGTGTTTCACAAACGTTGTAAACCTTTGTTTATAGTTTTCATATCACAATTTTTTTTTTATTTTTTTTTTAATGGATTGCCGGGTTCGAAATAACGACAATGGCACAGAACCGAATAGGAAAAACTATCAAACATTAAATAAAAATGATAAAATATACCGTTTCATTAAAGTGATTTTAATTATTTAGTTGTAATATGTCATATATATAATTAACATCACTTCAATGAAACGGTATATTTTACCATTTTTATCTAATGTTTCGATAATTTTTCCTTACTTTCAATAACCATCATGTGAATAATCATTCTATATCGGAGACATATGCTACACATACTGGTCGAACATTTTTTTTCGGGTAGAAAGAGGGTTCTATAAAAAGAAAAAAAGAAACATACCATAATATAACTATAATGCATTTTTTATTATAAAAAAATCACAATGAACTTTGGTAAATTATAATATTGTTTGCTATAACTATACATAAAGCTCAAATAGGTAGCACATATATTTGATAATAATTTACAGCAATATAACTAAGTATTCAGTATTTTCCATTTGTCATTTTAGTTTTAAACGAAGCATATGCGTCTAATGAAAGCTTAATTTTTATAAATATGATTTTTACAAAAAAAGCTTTATTTTTATTTTTGTAAAATTCGTTTTCGCTAATTGGACTTTTTTTTTCTGCGCTTTCGAGTCGCACTTAGGTTACGTTCTGCGCTTCTGGGCTACAGCCCGAAAAGCCAACTCGCGGGACATGGCCTTTAGGCCATGATTACATCTACTAAAAAAAAAAAACCGTACCCGACCACTGCCCCCACCGATTGACCCGGCACGTCATAAAAAACTTACCCGTGACTCTAGAGGAACCAGCACGCGTTATTAATCCTCCGAGAGAAGCGCAAAGTTTTTGCAACGAGCCCCGCATCACGTATATATATATATTATATATATATATATATATATATGTATAACCTCACTGGCATGTATCACTCCCCCCCTCCCCGGCCATCGCCAACGACGACGGATGACTAATGGGAAACAAACGGCCGTCGTCGGCGTCGTCGACCGGCGCCGCCCGTCCGGATGACCGTCACCAAGCCGCCACTACTCTCGCCAAGCGCCATCGAGTGACGGATGGTCTACTATACCTCCACGACCCGGGCCACCACGCGTGTGAGCACCCCCCTCCGCGACGGCTTTCACGAGCACATTTGTCACACAGCCGTCGTCATCGTCATACGGGTCCACTGTGGCCGAAGGGTTGGTCTGAGGATTTTTACCTACTGCCCGAATTACACCGCTGAAAAGTACAGTTTGTTTTCGCGAAATTAATTCAGACTATAACACTCACCCGCCCCTCCCCCTACCCCAATGCATATCGTATATAGCGTGATGTATGTTAATATTTTACAATAATTGTATACTATTGCACATTGTAAAATCTATACGCGTAGAATCCATAAAATTATTATGGTAATTATCATAAAAAAAGTCGGAAAGACTTTGCACTATGAATATACTTCGCTTATTGGGTGAGATATTCTTGAAGGGTGTATTGAATTTTAAAGAAACGATATATCATTTCTCCAATGAAACGATTCTGATCAGAAGTTCAGTTATTACGCAATAACTACGTACCTAACAATTATTACTACGTTACTATGGTTGCTAAGGTTACCATTTTTCCCATAGTTAGCATGGTTGTCAAATTTAGCATGTTTGCCATGGTTGCAATCTTACCATGGTTCCCATGGTTACAGGGTAGAGTAAGATAGGGAATGGTAGGGGAGAAAGCGTAATATATGGGAAGGTAGGAATCGTAAGGATAGGGGGTCAAGATATTGGGTTGAAGGTAATAGGTGTAATATGATAATAGGGCGAGGTCGAGGTCAGATAGTAGTTGGAGATCAGGTAAGATCGGGGGTTGAGGGGTTGGGACTAGGACCGGGATCCAACAGTGGCGAAAAGTGTAAACCCTCTGAAATAATACGAATTTCGAAAAATGCTAAATATAAAATATTATTTCGAGCCGAAGTTCGATCCTAAGAGTGGCTAATCGAGGCTTTTGGACTGGTATTTCTATACGCAAAAGTGTTTACAGAATGTGGAAAAAATAAATAATAATCATCATTATAAGTTTATAAACTTCTTCGCTCCGCTTAGAATCTAAAATGCGTAAACATGTTTTACCTAATTTTCAATACGAAATTTGAGATTATATTTCGTTCGCTTATAATGAAACATTTACCTACGAGGCTACGAAGAAAAAAGGTTGAGTGTCACTGAGTAAACATAATACGTCGCCGTTTTCACCGGGTAACACTTTTGGTGCAAACCAGAGGTGGGTAAAAAAAACTGCTGATGATAGCGGGTACGCAGTGAATTCCGTTTAAATTCCGTATGAAAAAATATCACTGCACATCTGAACACATGACCGACAATCACAATCCAAGATATAAGCACTTCCGACATAAACAGACCGTTAAATTTTTAAAATAAATTACAAAGGTATGTATTACACATAGAACACTCATAAAACCAACAGTTACTGAACAATTAATATGAAATTCTCTGTAAAAAGTATAATTATAACAACTTTTAATGGAGAACACCAGTCGAAACACAGCGCAACATGGCCGACGTTTCGAGGTCTAACGTTTAAATAAACATTTGGAGTTTATAGAGGTAAAGTATTTTTATCATAAAATAATTGCGAATTTGATAATTTTTTGTAACTTTATATCATAATCTTGTAAGAAATGATAAGTCATTACACAAGCGAAATTTAGTGTGATATTGTTACATATTATTAATAATATTTGTCATCATTACAATGACATTTATAAATAGACCAGTTTTTGATAAACAGATAAAATGCTTTAAAGTTGTCAATGTTATTACGTTTTTCTTATTTCCGCATGAATTCGCTACTTTTCTTTGGCAGTTTGTCTTAACACGTGTTCATTATTCAAGATTTATGAAATTAATGGGGAACCACGTTACGGTTTCATTTATAGCATAACATTGCATATTCTAATTATTATAATTAGCATTAATTGTCCATTCGCCTAATGGATCGGTCAAAGCAGCTATTTGTGCCACGTTTCACTGAATTTAGAGCATAGGTTCCCAAATTATTTTGTCTCGTTGACAAATCCTCATTTTTTCTGTTTTTTATAGACCACTTAATTACATTTTATAAATTAATTTACATAGTTTTGAAAGCTGACACAAAGTGGCAGTTTTTGAATGCAGCCGTTTATTATAATGCCACTTACATTACATTACATTACACAACGCCCAGGCGTTTCCGCGACTTTATCTAAAACGCTTTATGTCTACCGATCTCATCCCGTAACGCGTATTATTGATATTATTATTATTACTATTATTATTAAACCTACAAAAAGGAGTGTGTGTGTGCGTGCGTGCGTTATTGTTGTTATTTTACTTGAACAATATGACGTGTTATATAATATTTTTTTGACGAGCCGCACCTGTTTGAGCACGTCACAACACGGCGTTATACAGTGTATAATAATATATACGCCACCACAACCACTCCCTCTCCCCATCACCGTACGACCGGATATTTCAATAGCGGTGAACTTTTTAATAACGAAATATTTTCTTCGCACGTCAAAAGTCTCGCGGTGGACGTTTTATTTTTTAATATTTTTTTTCATTTCGTTTTGCTTTTGGATTCCGACGAGTGGCCCGGGAAATAAAACGCAATAATCGCATAACGTAGTTGCGTGCCGCACGACTATGCACCGCGCTGCAATCCGAAGTGAACGTATGTTGGGGAGGGAAACATCGGTGGTGCAGACATTCAATTCCTTATAGTACCTATGCAGAATAATCAAAAAAATAAATAAATAAAAAACGTCCCTCTTAATATTGCTCGATGAGAGCGAGTGTCTTGGAATCCTCATATTTGAGTCAACGAGTAGTCGTTCTATTTCCGTTTAAACGCGTGTTAGTTCTATGCGTTCTATATGTTCTATATTCCGAGCGAAGCGAAGAAACCAAAGTTTTTACTATGATGCTTATTTTAATTTATTTTCTATAAACACTTTTGCGTAGAAATAATTGTCCGAAAGTTTTGATCGGCGATTTATTTGCGATTCCAATTTGTCTCTGGATAGTTCTTTTGAGATGTCATATTATTTCGGAATTCTCAATAGTTAGTTTTCTTGAAATTTCGGAAATATTGACCAAATTTTAACGCCTTAAAACCATATTTTTCTATTCCGATCTTTATGAAAATTTACATTTAGATAGATGAGATTTGTTTTGGTATAACAAAATTTTGAAAATGTCGAAAACTTTTTTTCAAATTTTTATTTCTAACATTTTTTTTGCCAACAAAAAATGTTTTATGTTCTTTCAGTGATTTTTATTATTATTTTAGTTTCTGAACTGATCGAATAATGCATTGGTTTTACAAATCTGTGTGTTTTTTCCCCGTATGCATGGAAATACGAATTCGAATAGAAATACTAGTCAAAAAATTTCGATCAGTAACTTTATAGATCGGAAATTGCATTTAGTTGGTATTTTTTGAAGGTTATTTTTTTTAAGTTCTTAATACTTTTGCTAAGAAAATGGAAAAACTACCCAAAAATTAAAAAAAAAAAAATGGTAGGATACTTTATATCCTGAATTTTGGATTCTGAATGAAGTGAAGAAGCTAGTGTTTTTACAATGATGTTTATTTTTTTTTTTTATATTTTTTTTTGTAAATTCAATTTGTATGATTTCACATAACATGAAAATTAACAGAGCTAAAAAGTTGAGACTTTCTCCAACTACAAAAGAAAATCACGTGCATTCTTCATTAAATTTTTCAAAAAAACTTGACAACTAATTTTGAGGAAAGTTCAGATTTTTGAAAATTAATTTTCATTATTTAGTGTTTTAATTAATTTCCGGTAGTTTTTCTTTGTTTATGAAAAACTATTGCAAATTTAAAAAAATTGTCCATCTAAAGAGGGTCATACCGTATTATAATTTTTTAATGTTAACATGTGTTACACGTCAGTTCTATCTCTTTTTCGAGTAGAATAAGTGTTTATGGAAATAAATAAAGAAAGGTAGACACCATTGTAAAACCTCAAACATCTTCGCTTCAATTATTAACTAAAATCAATCTCATCACCTCTCATGATAAAATAATTTGACCACGAGTGCATGTGTATCATGATATTTATAGTCTTGGTGGCAAATATTTACTGACAAAAAGTAATTTATGAATTTCGGTTTTATTACTAAACTAAATAAATATTTGGAAAATTCATAATTATAATAATATAGAGAGATTAATATAATAATAGTTATGTATTATGGAATAAATTACTTAAAAATATTTATTTTTAATCATTTAAATTTTTGATGCTCTACCATAAACCAAAATAAATAAAATCATAAAAGTACCCAAAATTTCATACATGAAATATTAAAATTTGTTTTTAAGTCTTTGATACATGCATCGAATTATACGATATGTAAATGTGTCGCTGTGTAAATCAAGGTGCTAATGAAAATCGAATTAATAAATCCATGAATTTTATTTTGGTTAAAATTAAAATTTTTCAAACAATCGTATAAATGATGAATTTATTGAAAAATGTTCTGTTAACAGTTTCATGGATAATAAGTGTCTGTTGGATCAACGTTTCTAAAAGTTATTATGGCACTGTAACGATTTTTTACCAACGTTTAGTATAAACATCATAACATTTCTACTATTGTAAAACGAATATTGGAAACGAGTTTTGTCTTTTACAGTTGAGTGATTTTGGGTTACAATTTAATATTGTAATACACTTTCATGTTTTTGGTAATGAATATATCTTTTAAAATGCGAGTATCTTTTGAATAAATTAAAACTTTTTATATGATGTCGACTATTGAGCGTCCAAAGATAATAAATGTATATTGGGAACACGTGCCTGTAATATCTCATTAAAATTTACAGCTTTATAATTCACTTCATTTGAAATAAAAGTTGAATACGATCATTTGAATTTAAAACAATGTTTTATTCGAGTTTATATCAATGGTTGTAAAATGATTATATTAAAAATGCTAATTTTATTGCTTTATAAATACTTGGAACACATATTCATGGCTTGTATATACTAATACACTATTGATTTTTATAACTAGTGGTCAATATCTCGCAAGACAGATATTATAAATAATATAATTTTTTTTTTTTATGTATTAATTATATTATTTTTCAACGACTTTTTAATTTATTTACATCAAAAGTCACAGAGGTATATTTAGTAAGTGACAATTTTATCTACGATCCAAGAAAAAATTTGGGTTGTAACCATATTAGTCGGTAATTAGGCGGTTAAATTAAATGTCGCCGTTTGGATTAATTATCACAGCAAAGTATTATGGTAATTAATTATAAATAAAGATTTATAGTAATTCTACTAAATTATAAAACAGAAAACTCTAAACAAAGAGCAAAATATTAATTAATGATGTGTTTGGCATATATATATATAAATATATATATTTTAATATTATTATTTGTTGTTTGATTAATATTTAATTCGTTTTTAGTAATTATTGAGTGGAGTTTATAGATAATAATAATCAATTATCCATCAGAATTTGGATCAAAATTCAGCACTAGATAGTACTTTATTGAGATAATTTTTCAAAATTCTCAATAGCTTTTTATAAATGTAGCAAAACTATCTAAAATTTGACGAAAATTCCTTAAATACTCTATTTTCTTTAATCTTAACTTTATGAAAATCTAAACATCGATGAACAATAATATGAAAAATATTTTGGTAAAAGAAATGTTTTAATACTTTTTTTTCTCAGTTTATAGCGGGATATACAGCTAGCTGAGAAAAAAAAAATGAATACATTTTGAAATAATAATAATTTTTAAATAAAATCGTGTTTTTAAGATGAAGTTCCGCTGAGAATCGTTTTATTGAAGAAAAAATTTATCAATTATTTAAAATGTAATACTCGCTCCAAGTCTCACCCTAGAAATTAGAATCGAAGAATACTCATGGTGCCAAGTATGTTCAACTTTTTCGACATGTTATATATTTAATTCTTTGTTTAGTTATAAAGATTATATTTGGTAAGAAAGTTTGGTATTTTATTTCAGTGGAATTAACCCTTAAATATTATTTTTTCATTATGTAAACGTATACAAAAAATAAATAAATAAAATATTGTGTTATACATTTTATAGTTAAAAAAATAAATTAAAATAGTATTTATCATATTTTTATTCGAGTAAATATCAATTTGTCTTTTATCTTTATCAGGATACTATTCACTTTGATAATGTTCTATCTTTATTTTAGATCATTTTTTCTAACCATTTTCTAACTTTAGCTTTATTTAGATAAATGTTAAACAAATTGTACTAAGTATATTGTACATATTTTGTACTACAAAAATATGTTATGAAATTTTATCCTCCGGGTTAAATAACAAATTGTAAATCATTGACAATATTTACAACGGTAAGCGATAACGTAAATGTGAACACGTAGCCGCGCTATATTGCAAAATGCAGAATCATTTTTATAAATCGCTTGAAAATCTCAGTGTATATGCAAAAATCCGTATAATACACATTACACTACGTGTAACGCTTAGGTAGAGGCATTAGGGACGTAGTATAGATGTTACGCCGGTATTATTCAAATTTGTGAACGACCAAATGTTAAATACTAGGCACTCAACGTAACAAATCCATTCGATAGCTGCTTGAAAGCAGAAATAAAACATTTATTTGCGAATAATAACGTATTTCTTTTCCCAGTATTTTTATTCAAATATTCGTATATAAAAGAAAACCATTAGTACGTGACATGTATGAAAATATCATTTTCTCAATATGGTAATTTGAATGTGAACATATTATTGTAAGAACCGCGCGCGTATAAAAAGGAAACAAATGACGAGTGTCAAAAAAGAACGAACAAATTGTACAAATAAAAAATCGTTGCACGAGTAGATACTAATCTAAATATTTATACGTTTATGTGTACACAATACACAGTGCACACCGTTCACCCCCTGTACCTATATTATTTGTATACAGGGTGATTCAGAGACTAAAATATCAAAAACTTTCGTACTACACACGATAAACTGTATACTGTCTAATATTTTCAGTCTTTGTCTCTTCTACTTTTTACTTCATAAAAATACTTTAGTCAACAGTAGGATACCCCCTTCCCGTAAAAAAAAACATAATAAATACAATTTATAAACAATATACTTAGGAATATCTAAAATTTGGTATAAATTAGGTCTATAAATTGCATAAACCAGTATGAGTATTATGTATCTAATACAAATTATTAAATAACAATTTCTTAATATTTTCGTATCACAAATTTATTGGGACTATGTTATTTCATGCTATTACAGATATCTTTGAAACAAAATAAACAAAATTTTTGAATCAATAATAAAATATTGCAAAAACGAAATTAAAATATCAACTGTTATAATGCAATTTTTACACGCTTTTTAAATTTTATACTGCACACAATATATTTCATACTACACAGAGTGTGTCGTACTACACACAATTTTAGTCTCTAGGGTGATTCATTAAGCATTTTCATCTCCTTTTACGGCCATAAAAATTGAAAAAATTGTATTTTTTATTTTTTAGTTTATTGTTCAACTTACTATAAAAGCTAAGTTCCCATAACTTTTTTTTTCATATCATCTCAAGAATTTCCCGTAGACCAGTGGTTCTCAACCATTGTATGTTGGCGACCCAAGATATTTACCTAATTTTTCTTGCGACCTTTTTGAAAATTATTTGAATGTGGAGCTACCCGTCTTTCCACAACTACTTAATTTTTCAATTATCGTAATCAATAGATTATCGTAGCCGTAGACCGTGACAATAAAACGATTTTTTCAATTAATACTCCCAATTTTAACTACGGAATTTTATTCAGATAGTTTTTCTATGAATTTTGATTTGTTGAAATCAAAATTTGAACGAATAGTTTATATTTTACACAACATTGTGAATCAGTTAGGTGTAAGTTGTTAAAATCATAGATTCATAATAAGTACATAATATGCTGGTAACTAAAATATGAATATAGGAGACTATTATCCTTAATATTTAAATTTGAATAATTTAAAAACTGTTCATCCGAATTTTGATTTTAATAAATAAAAATTTACAGAAAAAAAATCTGAATAAAATTTCGTAGTTAAAATTGGGGATGGGGGATGCTATTTTAAAGACAAAAAAGTTTGGGTTATCACAGGACATTATTAAAATGACGTGAAAAAAAGCTGGACATACTTCGCACGACGTGTTGTATTCTCTTGACGGGTGTATTGAATTTTAAAGAAACGATAAATTATTTCTTCAGTAAAACGATTCTGAACGAAGGAAGTTAATAATATAAGAAAAAAAAAAAATGTTCGAAAAATGTCCAAAATTTTTTTTCACATTTTCAAAATTTTCTTGCGCCAAAATCTTTTTTATAGGATTTTCTATCTATGTTTAAATTTTCATAAAATTCGGATCAAAAAATGATGGTTTCTGAGTCGTTTTTGTCAAATTTTGTGTAGTTTTTTCCAAAAAAAAATTGAAGAATTGAGAAATTCAAAAAATGACCTCTCTAAAGTACATTCTAGAGGTGAATCAGGTTTCAAAAAGTTATTGATCGAAACTTTTGGACAAGTATTTCTATACGAAAGGTTGTATACAGAAAAAAAAAATAAATAAAAAATAAACATCATTGTAAAAACACTAGCTTCTTCACTTCATTCAGAATCTAAAAGTTATGGAGAACATGGTTTTTATACTAATATGAAAATTTAAAAGAAAAAATCTAAATTATTTCATTTTTACGGCCAATAAGTGGGTGTGCGCATGCCATGCAGTTAAATAATATGGTTAATCAATAATTAGTGAAAATTACAAAACTTAAAAGTTTTTCGCGAGTATCAACAGTATCGCTGGGAGAAAACAACCCATGCAATAATAATGATATTGTTTTATTGTAACTGTTATTAAACGTCGAAAACTTATTTTTTTCCTTTTTTTGGTTCGTTTATTCGAGTGTATATTATTATGTTGGTATAAATCAAAAGAATAAAAATAATATTTTTGCAAGACTTGTAGTATTATTTTATTCGTCTTCGTTTTAATTAAAAAAAAATAGCAAAAATAACAACAATAATAATAATAATAATAACAACTAAATAATTATTGTTAAGTTTCCATCACTATTCGCGGAATAATGTCAAAATGCTTTCACATCAAACGGAAGATATGACCTAATATGAACAGTGTTATTATGTGATCGTGTCCATTATATTAATGGATGCACTCTCACAGTGTACACTGTATACCATACAGTGTATACAGTGGCACTTGGATAACTCGCTCCGATATTTTCACTATTGGTTTTGAGAAATATCGAAGAAACAGCGACGGAAAACAAAACAGATGGTTCGTATAACAACAACAGCAGCACAAAAACTGCTTTAATGTTTACCGACTACTGTTTTTATTTTAACGGTTTTCCGTATTTGATGTGTGTGATGTACAGTAGTCGTAACTTCCCACTTGAGCGAGATAAGAATTCGACGCATTATTTTCATTTTTCTCCGTGCCGCTTTCCATTGTTTTTTTTTTTTTTTTTTAACGAACATGAAAACAATGGCGTAGATAGCTGAATCGATTCACGGTATTTAACTATAGCCAGTGGTCGAAGTGGATCAAAATAAGTGCAAGGGGTATGGAACTAACCCTAATGATTTTTAAACTTTGTGTTATTATAAAAAAACATAAAATGGATAATTAGGTATACCGAATAAGAATAAAAATAATATTAATTTAATATTATAGTTATCTATTTAAAATATTCAATTTCTATATAATTTTAATCTAATGACGTCAAAAATAAGAAACACACATGACAAATTTAATGTAGGATAGGAACTTGGTAATGACTGACATTCAGATGATAATCTATTTTTAAATCGTTGAAAAAAATATCTTGTTCAACACTTAAGTAGATATTTAGTGACACCTTTGGAGGGGGGCATGGCATCTTTACCCAACCCATAATCCTAAGCGAACATTTGTGAACTGATATTGTTAACTTACTATCTAAGGACACTAGTCTTACCCCTTCCATTATTCCATTATTTTCCATCATAATAACTGTAGGAACTCAAAATTTTCAGGGGAGCTTGATCATTTTCTATGGGTACTTAAGATTCCCTAGTCCCCTCCTAATATCCGCCTATGGTTCATCACCAGTTTATAGACCACACGTTTGTAAATCATTTCGTTTATGCTAACCAAACGAATAAAAAAAAAAAAGTTAACACGCTTTATAAAATTTGAATTACGAACAGAATCATGAATCCTTCCTTAATTAATAAAATTAATGAGAATAATTTTAAATGAAGTAAAATTTTCTTGTAATTTACTTTTAAGTAAATCGATATATTTTAATTTAATTACAACAGATAATCTGAGACATAGAGGTTAAAATCATATTAAGAATGTCGTTGTGAAATATGTTCAAGCTATTCATATTTAGCAATAATGTAATGACCAAAGTATTTACAGAATTCTTTTGATGTAGTTGATTTGATTTACTATCTAAATATTATTGAAAACCTTCCACGGTCTTTCCTTCGTTTACATTGAAAACATTTTATAGATACTTTTTGAATTTAATTACTCTACATACCGAATTTAATTTCTCATAAACATAAATTATTCAAATTGGGGGGGGGGGGTGGAAAATACCGATGAAAAGAAATAGAGGGATGATATCTCTTCTAATTCCGACCCACTTTGACCACTGACGATAACAATCTCAATATGCAGCAACAACAGTTGTAACGTATTGCGGTACACTTGCGTATAATTAATGTCATGAAATTGACAACAAATTATTTAAAATAATGTACTTTTTGAAATATCTATGTATATATATATATTGGAATACAAGAAGTTTTTTTTAAAGATTTTTTTTCAAAAGTATTCAAAAAATGTCGAAAATTGTTATTCAAGTTTTTTTTTTATAACTGTTTAAACTTGGAATTTTGATATAATTCATTAGTTTCACTTAAAATTACACACTTAAACGCATATATAAAATAATTATTGGTTCAGCCGATCTTTATGAATCTTGGTACGAAGATGAAAAATTACATTGCGGATACTTTGGTGTAAGAAATCGTTTGACGGACAAATAATTAAAAATTTTATAGGGTTTTGATTGAAAAAAATCGGAAAAATGACTATGAATAATAAATACTATTCATAATTTACTATAAATAAAAATAGACATTGATTACTTTTAGATTCTGAATGAAGTGAAGAAGCTAGTGTTTTTACAATGATGTTTATTTTTTATTTTTTTATTTTTTTTTTATTTATTTTTTTTCTGTGTACAAATTTTCGTATAGAAATACTTGTCCAAAAGTTTCGATCAATAACTTTTTGAAACCGGATTTGCCTCTAGATTGTACTTTAAAGAGGTCATTTTTTGAATTTCTCAATTCTTCAATTTTTTTTTTGGAAA
>JAIPRM010011553.1:0-12812 GCA_025469315.1 Stegophylla sp. TES_Ste_2020
TGTTCAGAATCGTTTTACTGAAGAAATGATTTATCGTTTCTTTAAAATTTAATACGCCCGTCAAGAGAATACCACCCGTCGTGCGAAGTACACCCATCGTGCGAAGTATGTCCGGCTTTTTTTATAAGTTATAATCATACCTAGAATATATTTCACGTGTTATAGTTGAGAACTGTGTAATATGTGTATAAAAACTATGTGCACTTGACACTTATGTTTTAATTTTTCTTTATACCTAACGAAAATCTTCCCAAGTGGTGTTTGCTAATAGTCCTAAGGCTAAAAGCATGTCACTTCCAGACTTTTTCTTCTTATTTGAACACTCATTGTTGGTTTCTCATAAACTTAAAACATATTCTTCAATAAATATTTCATGTAACATAAAAAAAATTTGATCGGATACTGGCAGTAAAAAAACAAAAAAGCAAGTTATTGTTGTTTTACTTCTAGAACGAAATATGCTTAATATGCTATTTAATTAAATTTGATAGACATTTTTACGATTCGCTCACTTGATGCGTGATAGTGGCATAGTGTAGTATTATTTCAAATTTAAAAACACTATAATAATTCATTGTATTCGAATAAAAAGATAAATATTTTCAAATCCCAAATAACCCTTCAAAATGTTGTCTAGTCCATTTTTATGATATTTAAACAGTTTTAGTGTAATTCACCGTCGTCATAGAGCAATAAATAAAATCCACCCTTGAATTATAGTGCAATTGAACTCTTATCTTAAAATTAAGTATGTAGTTGAATCTATGTATTGTAAAACAACAACATATTTAAGACGTATAATATTAGCAGTTAAATATTTATCACAATTATTATAAATCACACATATTATCTGGAAACTTTTGAACAAGTATTTCTATATGAAAAAGTGTTTCCAGAAAAAAGAAAAAAACATCATTGTAAAATCATAAACTTCTTCGCTCCGCTCAGAATCTAAAAATATCTTTTAGGATATTAAAAACGATGAACACCCGATCACTGCAGCGTAAATATTAGAAATACAATTTTATATTTAAATAATATTTTATTATACACATGTTTATTTTTCTATTAAAAATGTATGAATACATAGTATTACAACGTATTCACAATACTCAATTGTTAGAAAAAAAAAATAAGTCGAGTAGTGTCGAATTATATTTTGGGAATAAAGTCGAAAATGTTCGATGCTATTATGAATGTATTATAATGCCCGTGATGTTTGTAACATGTATACTGGCGTTCGTGTCGATATAATCGAGACATATTCCATTGTCACTATCAGTGACGATCAAACGCATTCGAAATCTATAATAATCTCAAACACCGTGTAGTGTGCGAAATATTTCTTAAGAGGTTTTTTTTGTGTCCATTGACAATGTAACCCGTTTTTGGTATGCAGAATTCCATTGAAAACACTCAGGTAAAAAAAAAAATAAACCCACGTCAACAAAAGATTCCGAAAATCGAATTTTGAAAATAGCACGGTACACGCGTGTTATGAGCGTTATTCAAAGAAACTTCTGAAAAGCAGTTTTTCTATTTTTAATATAAAAATGCCGAAACGAAAGGGGTGGACAGATCCCAGAGGCTAAACCACCGGCAATGGATTGACAGTCAAAGGGTCTCCTAGCAACGCCCTCGCGGACGTTTCGGATATTTATCACTTCCCTACCCTCTCTTATACTACCCTACACACCCGTAGTATCCTCTTGGATAGAAAGCGGGAGTGACGTAAATAAAAAAAAAACAAAGAACTAAATTAAAAAATATATAATTTATCGACATACACGTGATATAAAATGTAATACTAGAATGCCATATATTTCTTATCGTTAATGTACCTATTTTTCACTGAAATAACAAAATGTAATAATAACTGCAGTATATATTTTAAATCATTTTTTTCAGCGTGCAAATGTGCAAAACCTAATAATAATAGAACCGTAACTGTCGAAATATACCTAAAATTTATTTATAGGTATATATATGAGAAAATTATGAAAAGAATAGCGGGTAGGGTCAGTATAAATACTAAAATCAAATAGCGTACGATGATATATTGAGGGACATTATATAATGTACTGTTATACACTACACAATATTATAATGCTAAAAGAAAATAGAAAAGGACACAAAAAGATAGCGGTACTTGGATCGATAAAAAAATTTTTTTGCTGCTCTGAAAACCGTTAGCTATATTACTTGACATCCGCCAAAGGCACTTGCGCAAGAAATAGACCCGAGGATGGGTCTCGGATCTTACGATTTTTGTTTGTTCTTTTTTTTGCTCTCTCTTTAGAAGTTCCATACGTGTCATATCTTTCTCCGGGTCATTTTATGACCATAATACACAATAGAAATGAAGAGGAAACACACCGTCGGATTGCGCATTGAAAAAAAGGCAGGGCATAATAATTTTTATCAAAGTAATGTAGATACAATAGGCACATATATTTATATAATTTACAGAATAAAATGAACAACATTTTACTTGTATATTTTCATGTAGGTACCTTTCTACGTGGCTACGTTATAAAATATGTTCGTGTACGCATGATCTTACAAACGATCATAATATTCTTAGTGCAAATATCTATACACTTGAAAAACGTACAGTAATTTTTTCCCTCTTCCATTTAATCAACGTAAGAAACAGGTAAAAAAAAATTTAGTTCAACGTAAGTGGATCATTGGAACACATTTTGTCACAGTTGAAATTTAGACACTAGAGGTGGTCTCCTCTTTCAACAACTAGTGTAGAATTACGAGATGAAATTCGTGTGGATATATAGTTATATAATTTTTTTTTTTTTTTTACTTGTTCTGTTTCAATTAGTTCGGCATTAGAATTTAACACACACCAATGGTTAAACGTGTGTAATTAGTGCAGAGTATAAAATTAGTATTTTCTTTTACAATCCCTCAACGCGTCTGGTTTTGAATTATGGCCGTCGTAACCCAGCACACAGTTAACCCTCGTAATTCAACACGGACGCTTTCGGCCGATGAGCATTATGACAAGATGTTTTGTACAGAAGCGATTAATAAGCAACACCGTCTTAATCATTTTGATCGTTCAATTGTATCAGTTATTAAAATAAACTATAGTATAGTAATATAGCATTTTAAGATTTATCAAAGTACGTGTAGATAAGTATATATTTCAAATAAATATAATACGTTTGATTAACTCATTTTTAAAATAAAAACTAACCAATTCGTGTAAATAGATATTTAAAACAAATTAAATTCAACCCTAGTAAGTGCCTTAATTAATTAACTTAACTTTAATATCCACCAATAATTAATGTAAAAAAATGTGATATTAAATATAAATCACTTATAGGGTTGCAATAAAAATATTTTAAATTCCAAATATATGAATATATATATATATATATATATATATGTATATATATTTTTTATAAGGTTAGTTCACCGGGTATTTGGTCGATTCCGCTTCGCTCCGCAAATCAAAAATATTCCTCGGCTGTTTGCAACGTGGGGACATATAAAAGTGTGTTTATAATAAGCTTATAAAAAAATATACATATTATATTTATCATATTATAAGTACCTATATACGGAGTTATTTTTTCCGGATACCATTGTACATAGGTACAATTATCGATAAACGCCATTGCTACAACAAATAGTAATAATGTAGATTTGATATACATAGGGGATTTTTTACCGAGGATTTTTATTCCGGTTATTTTTTTTTTGTGATTAATATTTTTTTATCGTGTTTAATTTTTATAAATATTAGGTTTATGTTTAGGTAATCTAAAGATGGCTATTAGACCAAAACATGTAATTACCATTTAAATTATTATTATACCTACTTGGATTTTTGTAAATTTTGATTTTATAATAATAACAATACACTACTCTATACAATTAAACAAAACAAAAAAAACACAATAATCTAAAAATGCATATTACTATATAAGTTCATGAATAATTAATTTTTTTTTTTCGTGTCACGTCAAATTTAACAGGCATACTATTACAATTTAAATTTTTTCTATAAATTTATATGCGTTGTTAAATATTATCTCGGTCGTCGGAGATTTTTATTTTCAAAGAAGTCGATACACGTTTATATTTTTTGTCCTCCTTCCCTCGTTTCTTAATTCATATACATACAGAGCGAGTGTGTGTGGTGAGCGCGCGCGTGCGTGCGTGTGTGTGCGTATGATGTTTGTGTGTATTTTTTTTTCCTTTTTCAACCCCGTCTCCTCTTTCAGATCCATAAAAATAAATAACCCAAATACGTGTGCAGCTGACCGTTTCTGAGAACCGCGAAAAAAGAAGAAAGAAAGAGAGAGAAAAAAACACAAACCGTCGTCACACTGCTACCGCAGTCCACAATCGTTCTGACCCTTTGTATACCATTTCCTACGATTTCTGTCATAATTGCTACAACGGACTTTTTTGTCCGAATTCTTTAAACCGAACCATGTACATAACAAAATAAATTATTTATTTCACACAGAGATGCGTTTTTACATGAATAGCCAATTTTATGGGTAGGTCCGCGTTTGATGTTTTATACTTCGTTCGATTTTTATATTCGATATTCATGTGTATTATGATCAACTTCAAATAATGATAAGGTATGAATATAAATTTCATCGTATCCACGTATACAGTATTTTAAGTTTACTTATACCGACCAGGGCTGAATTTAGACTTGGTAAGGCCCTAAGCTATTTGAGATATGGGGCCCTTTTAGCGTCCAAATATTATGCGTCAGTGCCAAATACGATTTTCGGATATCTAGAGGGTTAAACTAAAATACAATTAAGAAGTATAGTAAAAATATAATAAATAATACATCTGAAAAAAAAGTGACAATATTCTCTTACGTTTTAATATTAGTTTAATTAATGAAATTAAAGAAGAAAAATCGCACTAATGTTCTATGGATTTATTTTTATGTGTTGCGAGAATTTTTATTAATGAGCTTTAAAGGTTGTTGAACATTAGTTTGTGGGATGGGAGGCGGGGACGCTGATATAAACCCTTTGCTCTGTATTTACTCACTATTAATTGACGATTATATTCAAGAAATGGTAAAGAATAGTATGCGGAAGTTGGCCAGTACGTCGGACCTGTTGCAGCTTGTATTTTATAACCCTCCTGATTAGTAAAATTGAGAAGTATCATTCCCTTAAGGTAATTTGTTCGATAGCTCTAACTGTAATTCTTGGCATCAATATCACCATTTATGATGAAGTTATGGCTGATGATGTCAAAATAATGAGCATATTTTGCAGTCATGTTATGTTATAAATTATGGTCGTATTAATGAAGACAGTTTAAGCTCAAATAGTTTTATCATAGTTAAGTAAAAAAAAATGCGATTACAATAATTACAATAATAATAATTTTACAATTAACATTTTATCAACATTATACAAAAATTAACAAACTAATTTAGTAAGTATGTAATGAAGATTTTTATTAAAAAAAAAAAATTCCAATATTATAGGTATTATTATTCGTGAACGTATACAAAATGTACATCATATTATATAAATGCGTAGTATCTACGTAGTATTTTTATGATACGTATTATTATTCTGACCCTACTGTTCGTTGTTATTTATAAAATGCAGAAGATTCATATTGATTATGGGAAACTCGAATGTGTTTATTTGTCACGAAAAATTTTTGTATGAAGTTAAATCGTTTGCGATTCAAAAATGTACCCCAAATATAATTCGATGACAAGTTTAAAAATTTATGGACTTTTTGCTGTTTTACATAAAAAGGCTCAATTGTTTGACCTCTGACGTGTCCGGTCGATTAATGGGTTTTGGACAATGGGACTTCCGAATTTTTATTTCTTTGCCGGACGGGTCACACGGCTGCTAGACTGTGTAAATGTAAGGGGTCAGTCGCACCAGTGTTTTATACATCTGCCCTTTGACACCCCTTAACCCCCTTTTGACCGTATAAATTGACCCCCATTGGTGTAATAATAATAGTAATTTACAAATAAAAATACCAACTGGTTTTTTTTTCGATAAAGAGGGAAAATCTGAACAAACTTATATATACTAGAATTATTTTCAAAAAACCACACTATCAGTACTATATTAAAATCTAAGGTCCCTTTTTGAAATGTATTTCAGTAGCTTTTTTAGAAATAAATATTCGAAATTTTAGGCGCATATTAAATAAATTATTTTTAAATAAAAAGTGCCGGTAAAATATAGTAAGATTTGGAAGTTTTGGAAGATTTGGAGTTTGAATAATTTTTGTCCTTGGAGAAGATATTGATGGTTGGTGTATATCATAGTTTTTTTCAAAATTTGAGAGACTTACCACTTTATGGGGTAGGGGGGGTGAGATATTATTAATAAAACATATCTATATATTGTATATAATAAAGATTTTTGTCTTTATTAATAATTCTACTTATGTCCAATAAAACCAAAATAAAAAAAGATCATAAACTTTATGTAAACTTAATGTCCGGAAAAGCATGAGCCTTCAGCCTTTTTGAAAATCTCTAAGCTAAACAAGGAATAAAATATTTATAGAATACTGTTATAGATAGACAATTTTAAAGGAATTTGTATGTATAAAATATGTCATTCAAAAGACTAAATTCTATCTCATTTTTAAATGGAGAATATTTTCCAAAATCATCGATTTTTGTATTTTCATTGGTGTTCAAAGAATAATTTTAATTAAAACTAATACACATTAAAAGCATTTTAATATTTCTAGTTTAAATTTAAAGTCTATAGAAATAAGAATTATAATATTATTCCTAAAGTCTTACATATTATATTTATGTAATATTTTAGTCTACTATCCTCAGACAACCACGTAAGCAGTTCAATTCAGTAATTATTAAATAAATAATACGAAATTTTAAAACTTGCGTCAGTTATTTTGTAGTAGTCATTGTTAAAGGATAGATTTGATTGCGATAGTAAAATGTAAAAATTGCAATATTGAACTGAACCTTTAATTACTTTAATATAATATTAAATATAATAGAAAATAATTATCGTGCGATAATAACTATCTAAGAATTAAGTGTTGAAAAAGGGCGTGTCGGTAACAAAACTCTTTTCGAGCTTGTATAATAAATGCTGAAAGTCATGCCCCGTTCCCATATTACTTTTATACGTTACGCCTACGTGTATAAACCCGGAAATAGATTTTATTTTTACATTTAACGAAGTAGTATTTGATAATAAATGTAAAATTTTATATTTTCTGAATCTAGAGTAAATTTGAAGCGCATGTAAATTTTTTCTTTTTCCTCATAATCTTGTAATTCAAAAACAATAAATCTATCAATAATTTAGCATTTTTTACCGATTATTATTTATGTGCTTTAGTGTTTTGTGTTATTTAAAAATAATTTAATTTAAGTCAGATGCTCCCAAAATATAGTCCAGGACCAAAAATGGATTGCATTTTTGGTAGGTCGCATTAAATTTTAAATTCCGTGTGGAGTAAGGAAGTGATATTTAAACATTGGTGTTTGTTTTTTTTTCTGTGAACACTTTTTCGTATAGAAATAATTTTTCAAAAATTTCGACCACCGACTTTTTTAAAATAGAATTTATCTCTTAATAGTACTTTAGGGAGATCATTATTCAAAATTATAAATATTTTTTTCAAAATTTGACTAAATCTACCCTAAATTTTACAAAAATTCCTCGAAATGTTTTTAAATTCAAATTTTAGGAATATTTAAATATAGGCAGACTATAAAATGAAAATATTTTTTAGAAAGATTTTTTTTCAAGCAAAGAATCCTCATAGTTTGACAATGATGTTTATTTTTATTTACTTATTTTTTTCTCTTTCTGAAAACACTTTTTTGTATATACATATTAGTTCAAAAGTTTCGATAAGTAACAGTAAAGTAAAATAAAGTAAAACAAGAAAAGGGACAATTGATTATTATTGTAGATTGCCAAAATTGAAAAAATTCCCCAAATAATCATATCATAAAAAATTTAGAATCTTTTCATTTAAATGGTAAGTAATTATTTAAACAAAAACAAAAATATTATTCATGTAAATAATTATTATTTTGATAGTCATGTATACGATTTTTTTTTCAAAATATACGAAAAATAAAAAAAAATAAAAATTATATCAGAAATTAATTTCGTGTTTTGCTATATTTTGTAAATAAAGTCAATAATACTCCATATTTATTATAGTAAATCTTATCAAATATTTATGTAAATAGAATTGAGATTTGAGATGTATAAGTACCTAAAAATTTAGAAATCTAGAATCAAATTTTCATAATCAAATTATCTATGTCAAGAAAATGGCATTAAAATTTAATTAATGTTTTATTATTTGTTTTATAGAATCTAAATGAGCTAAGTGAGATGTGCTTTTGTATCCCACGCTCGTCTTTTTTCCAATATATTTTATTATTTATTTATAAGATTATATTTCTTACTTTCGATACTAAACTTTTGAAGTACTTCAGGTAGAGTACTCGATATATGACCATTAAAGTAATAAAATTCGATATATAGAATAAATAAAAGAAAATAATATGTTTTCTGACAGAAACGTAAGGCAAAAAAATAAAGTACTGAGGGAGAAAGAGGTAGAAATAAATTTAACAATAGTGTTGTGCGAAGGACAGGGGCTCTGTTCAGGATTCGATCGATCGGTAACGCACGTTATGTGCACATAGAACGGCGATGAGGAGGCGGTGGAAAAAACCCTATTGTACGTGACAGTGTGTCTTTTATGAAAGGATCGATCGAAAATAACTATTTTTCAGAAGGGTTATGGTTTGTAACAAAATGGCCGGTCCAAATATAACGAACACCCTGGTGTATCCATCCGGTCCTTGTTTTCCTCGGTTTTAAAAAGGGTTTGCATTTTTATGCGAAACAGCTGCCATATGTATGAATAATGAATATAAAGGACAATATACTGTTCTGAACATATACCCTTTTTTCAACATATTATTCACATTTTTGATGAATTCGCTGATTTTTTCCACACATATCAAATTATTTTTTTTTACCTTTTATTCTCAAAACCATTTGGTCGTATGCTCCCTGTGGTTCCCGGCTATTATTGAAAATATATGTATCGATGAATAGCCTTCCTCTTCGATGGATTAATGTCTAACAAAATATTTAACACACATGTCTGAGAAGCTTTGACATTTTTTTTAAATATATTTTATATTTTTATACATTAACAAGTATTTACTGTATCATTTTTATTTTCATATTTCGTTACATAAAAGCTTTAATTCATAACTATTTATAGATTTATTAAAGAAATCATAGAAATAATATATTATATCATTTTATTTAAAATGTGTAATTTTAAGAGTGTTTTTACTTTCATTGTTATTATTACCCAGTACCCATTATTAATTCTATATAACATTTTAGATTCTGAGTGGAGTAAAGAAGCTAGTGTTTTTACAATGATGTTTTTATATTTTATTTTTTTTATATGTACACGATTTCGTATATCTACTTGTTCAAAAGTTTCAATCGGCAACTTTTTGAATTAGAATTCGCTAGTAGATCAGGGTTCATCAACCTGTTGTTCTTCAACATGCTAAATTAGCGGTTCTTTAGCGTCTCTCAATAATAAGCATCAATATTGAGAGTTTTTTTTGTGTATACGATTTTAAGGATAACTCATCTGGGTACATTGATTGTAAAACTCAACCCATTTGGGTACAAAAATAGTACCTAACTAGATACAGCTTTCCGGACCTGTAATAGTCTAATTTGATGCAAAAATAATCAGTTCTAAAAATTCGTTATAAAAAAAAGTGTTGAAAAAACACTTCTAAAATTGTTTTCCCATTTTCCTCATTTTTTCGCATCGCAATATTTTTCATATTATTGTCTGTCTATATTTCAATTTTCATAAAGTTTAGATAAAAAAAAAAAAGGTAGTTTCCGAGTCTTTTTTGTAAATTTTGGGTAATTTTTTCCAAATTTGAGAAATTCGAAAAATGACCATTTTTAAGTATCATCTTAAGGTAAAGCGAATTTCAAAAAGTTGTTGGCAAAACTTTTGGACAAGTATTTCTATACGTAAACGTGTACTCATAAATAGTTAAAAGAAAAAATAAAGATTATTGTAAAAATTACAAAATATGAAATTATACGTGTCTTCGTACGCGTTTTTTCTATGATTTACGCATGATCATATTTTACAGAATTCAAGTATCGTGTTACTAAAAATCGTTTGCTTACAGTGAAACTTCCTATTATAGTCTTATTTAATTAAATATTATATTATGACAGGTTACAGGTTATACAGGATAAATACGATTAACGTCAGTCGATGAAAATTGGTAATAATAAAATTTGATGAAAATGTATAGTAAAGTATTTATAATTTATAAATATGTTACTAAATCTAGAAATAACCAACATATACATATAAAAAAGCCTAAAAATGTCAAACATGCAAATACATGCAAAATAAGTTTGTATATTTGCATTCTAAACTTTATGAATCGAATTTGCACCGTATTTGGGTATAATTCTGGCTGCGTTAAAAACATGAGCAAAGTCATAAACATCCGAGCTCTAGTTTATTACTCTGCCAGTAAACATTTAATCATAAACTTATTTTATGTTACACAAATATTGTTAATAAATAAAATACAATATTTTTTTCCCTCAATTATGTAAAATATACCTACAACTCGGCAGAAATAAAATATAAAAAACTAATATTTTGTTTACGTTTATTTTTAATCGAATCAGTACGCACACAAATAAAATAAGTAGTTTATATACCCATATTGTGTAATTAAACAGCAATGTTGCGAAAAATCTTATCTTTTGAAGATTTTTACTACTCTTTATTATACATTATTATGGACTTTCTTCTCGTATTACATTGTAATATTTGCTTTGTTAACTTTTCATAAAACGATTTGATCGTTATAGAATCTGAATACACTGGCCACGTTATCAAATTGTCTACGAGGTTTAATTTTTCGACCACTAAACATAATATATTATATCTTATTGGGAAATCCGTTCGGATACTGTCCAACAACATTTCACTGGAAGCTGCGATGGCGGCTGCACGGACGTTTCCTTTTCAGTACCGATAATTGTTTCCAACGGATGACTCAGTTTCTCATAAACGTGACCCCAAACGGCCGGGTCGCAGCAACTACCCTTATTTTCATTCCGAGGCTGAGGGTGAATTCGGTATATAGCGCGCGCGATCGGAAGGGGGTACGTAAACGGGGTGTTTGCGTGGACATTCGGGAAAAAATAACGAATGACCATTGGGCATTGCGCGGGGGTTGCGCGGGCGGCGGGGTGGACGGTTTGAAATATTACGGTCCCTTTGCACCGCACCGCCGCCGCGGCTACCGCCGACCCCCGTTCGGATATCGTTTTCTTCTCGTTTTTCACTCGGTGCCCCCGAAAAATCATAAATTCCACTCTTCTTTTTTCTCTCCTCTCTCTTTTTTTTTTCCATCAATACTTAATGGCTCGGACAACAAATGTTATTCTGCTGCCGTTGCGGGCCCCACGCGCAAACACATTAAATCCACCGATCGGCCGCCGCCACCGCCACCGTCACCG
Organism: Stegophylla sp. TES_Ste_2020; assembly: GCA_025469315.1. Classification (NCBI taxonomy): domain Eukaryota; kingdom Metazoa; phylum Arthropoda; class Insecta; order Hemiptera; family Aphididae; genus Stegophylla; species Stegophylla sp. TES_Ste_2020. The sequence continues at coordinate 11,598 of JAIPRM010011553.1, forward strand.
CCGCTCTATTTCGCGCGGGCTCTCTTCTCTCTAGCGCGCGCACTGCAATACGGCGATATGCAATTACCATAATTCCGCTGTGTCCGTTCGTCTTGCTTGTATAAATATATATATATGTGTGTGTTTGTTGTGTATATACCATACAATATACGATACTCTTCCCTTCAACTCCTCTCTCGTCGGAGCACAGCGTCAACTCGACAGGGCATTACAATAATATTATACGATAGGCGTATATAGATATTACATATATGAACAATGTAATTATTTCATTGAAATCAAACTTCTTTTTCGTTTCAAACTCTAATATTCAAGCCCAACTTTGAACATTTTATAAAGAGAGTTCATTTAAATTTGAAGAACAATCGGCCAAAAATTCATATCTGAATTTTTTTTTCTTCGTCTCGATGATTTTTAAGTTTCCTTCGTGGCAATAACTGTTTTCAATTCATCAATGTGAAAGAGAATACTTTTTTTTTGAAAATATTTAAATTCAAACTTTTCCCATCAATAGTTTTCGAATATCCTGTAGAACTAGTTCAGCTGTTTCCATCCTCGAGTGGTGACCCAAATTAGGATCGCAGAGATTTTTACGATGGGTCGCAAAAACATTATTTAAACATTTTATTATTTTAGTATTATTTTCAACAAAATAAATCTGATAACAAACCAAAAGATAAACCTATATTAACAAGATAATCTGAAAATGCATTACTACCATTACCAATCACTTACTTATGTGAAGCCGAGTTTTTTGCGTTAGTTGTCATTAAATTAAAGTATAGAAATCGCCATGACGTTCAACACGTTTTGCGACGAGCACTTTCAATGAATAAACGTCCAAACATTGAAGAACTTATGGAAAATATTCAGCATCAAGGAAGTCATTAAGTATAAATTAGTTCCATTGTTAAATCCGAACAAAATAATCTTATTAATCATGTTGCCTGACGTCTGTTGTATAGTATTTTTTTTACCCAAGCATGAAAATCGCATGTCGTATTTGGAATCCCTCCAAAATATGAGATGGTAATAAAATTATGTAATTTAAACGTATTTACGTCAATATATTAACATATTAAAATATAAATTTTAGATTCTGAACGAAGTGAAGAAGCTAGTGTTTTTACAATGATGTTTATTTTTTTTTTCTGTGTACAACTTTTCGTATAGAAATACTTGTCCAAAAGTTTCGATCAATAACTTTTTGAAACC
>JAIPRM010011554.1:0-12812 GCA_025469315.1 Stegophylla sp. TES_Ste_2020
TTCAGAATCGTTTTACTGAAGAAATGATTTATCGTTTCTTTAAAATTTAATACGCCCGTCAAGAGAATACCACCCGTCGTGCGAAGTACACCCATCGTGCGAAGTATGTCCGGCTTTTTTATATTATAAACTTTCTTCGTTCAGAATCGTTTTATTGAAGAAATGATTTATCGTTTCTATAAAATTCAATACACCCGTCAAGAGAATCCCACCGGACGTGCGAAGAACACCCCGACGAGCGAAGTACACAATTTTTTTATTTTACATAATTAATAAAACTTAATCATTTTTTAGTAAAATTATCTTGAATTATCTGAAATTCCATTCAGAATCGTTTTATTGAAGAAATAATTTATTGAAGAATACCCATGGTGCGAAGTGTGTGCTGTTTTTTTTTTTTTTTTAAATCCGAGTAAATCTGTTACCTATTCATGCGAGGGTGACCCGTCATTTAATCCGGTAAATAATATCCGGCGACAAATGAACCGCGACATTTGGTCTGGAGAAAAAATATCTTGTATCAAAAATATCCGATAATTTTTTATTTTTATAAGAATAGTAGACAGATAAAATATCGATCAATCTTATTTGTACTTCGTTCTGTAATCTGTAATCTGTATACGTCTATTCAATAATAGTTCTCATAATTTTATACAGTATACTGGGATTTTTCAAAGTGTTTATTGTGGCTGTCCACACGATACACATTTCTTTGTGCGTCGTTTTTTTAAGTTTGAATTATGCCACTAAAATGTATTAAAAGCCTTAAAAGTAATAACATGTTGGTGTAATAACGGTTTCTTGTACAGCAAGCATGAAGTTTACGAAAATAAAATTGTATGGCGTTGCTCTGATTATAAAAAATTTGCATGCAAAAGCCGATGTCACACTACTTCAGAAAATGAATCAGGTAATTTAAATCAAAAATAAAGGTATTAAAACTACTCCAATTTGCTCGAAAAAATTTTCTTGAAATTTTTATTGAATATAAATTTTTTTTAATGTCGGAAAAAATGGAAAAATGTCAAAAATTGGTCAAACTGGTAACTTATTTTTGGAAAAAAATTCATAACTAGGGCTAAGATTTATATGCATTTGCATATTTTTTTCCCTAAGTCCAAATTAATTGATTGTTATATTTGTCCACGATTTGGCTAGTTCTCGTTTAAATAGAACCATTTTTTACAACAAAAAAGTTGAGATTTGTTTGAAATTTTTTAAAAAAGATTCGTCCATATTCTGCATAACAATAAAAAAAAATATATTGGATATTTTCACCTCAGATATTTTTGATACAGGATATTTTTTCACCGGATCAAATGTCACGGATCATTTGTCGCCGGATATTATTTACCGGATCAAATAACGCGGAACCTCGTGCGAGAGGCTTTTGGCTTCTCTCATGTGTTTGCTGACTGTCATTTAACTCTAAATCAGCCAACGGCTGAGTCTGTCAGTGTGCACACCAAGTAAAAATAAATATTAAAAGTCGATGTCATTGATTTGCAAATCAGACTCCAACAGATAGAAAAAAAATCTTAAAGCGTATCTTATAAAAGAGGCAGACTTAAAGAATCATTGGCAGCCCCCACATTCAATCACTTCAAGCGCATGCATGAAAATTTTTTTCCAAATCATTATTCTTGTAATTTTGTAAGAAGTCAATTAGAACTTGTATCAAAATCAAAGAAAGGAAGGCAAAAACAGATTTTCTAAAAAAACAAAATAGTTTTCATTAATGTTGCATTTCTTTGGTCTTGAGAAGAACTAGGTGTTTTCCTATTATTTAGGAACACTGTAAAAAATTACAAAAATATTTTATTTCCAATTAAAATATTTATTTTTATTTTTTTTTTTTATTAAATCAATTAGGGTTTGCAATTTTATTCAAATTATTTAAAATGTATTCATAAAAATAAAATTCCATATTTTTTTATTCATATTTTATGAATTTAAATGAATATTTTCAGTTATTTTATTTATTTATTTTTTGTATAGGTATGCATTCATTTCATACTACTAATTTTACCTCCTATTTATCATCCCCAATAATTGTATATATATATATATTTATGCTCGGTTGTTAAACCATACTTTTATACATTCTAGTTCACAATATGAACAGAAATACCGAACAAGGTATTTGCGTTTCCTATACATTTATTATTCAGATAGATGATATAACTTATTCTATATTCTTTATTATAGCACATATATTAAAATAATTACATGCCTTTTACATAATTGTAAGTATTCATAAATAATTTAAACTAATAGGTAGGTACTTGTATATATATTTTAATATATTCAATATTTTATTTTTAAAATCATAACTTTATTTGATAAGCAAAAGTATTTTGTAAAAGACCATAGATAATGTATTTAAAAAACTGATAATATTATTAATTACTGACAAATAAAAATTGAAATACATTTAATTAGAACGTCAAATTATTAACTGGTTTTAAAATAAAACAGGTAGCATTGTGTTAAGATCATTCTTGGACTGTTTAACAGTGTTCTGAAAGGACTTGTATGCCGTCATCAGGTATTTCAATAGAAGATTGAGTTTTTGGAGTAACTGAACTTGTATTAGGAGGTACTGAACTTGTACCCGGAGGTACTGGACTTTTATACCTGTAAATTTTAATAATGAGTATAACATAGAAATAAGTGACTACTTTAATAATGTGTAAGTTTTTATTTTTATAACTCGTTACAAGATAAAAATTATAGGAGCTATGTATGAATAAAAGAAAGTACAAAAAACTATGACCATTGTGACATATTTGCTGGTATATACTTTTTGGGAGTTGATTTAGAATGGATTTCCTTTTCTTGCACTTCTTCATTAAAACCTATAAAAACAATTAAATTTATGAATATATATATTTTTTTAAATTACAATATTTAACAAAATATTTTGTTATGTTATACCTTTATGTGAAAAAAAAAATTAATTAAATTAAAATTTAGATTTATATATAAATATATATATAAATCAGGGATTGGCAAATATTTACTGTTGGGATCCGTAAGATTAAAAGATTAAAAGATTAAAATAATTAATAAATGAGGTCCAGAGAAAAAAAAAATCTTTATATTTTTATAATAGAAAGACAAACAAAGTATTAGAGTATTATAAAATTATCGAGTCACTTAATCTGAAAAATTACAATAATTTTCATTAGCCAGCTTTTTGAAATTAAGAATTTGTGGAGAACAGTTGATGATATTCCTCAAGGTGTCTTCAAGGTGAGAAAAAAATTTTGTTTAATTTTGGTTAATTTTGTTTGGTACATAGGTGGAAATATGGGGAGGCTCTGCCCCCAGATTTTTTATAAATTAGATTTTACAAATAAGGAGAGCTAAAATATCTATTTTTGATTCAGCCCCCCCTAAATTTTTTATTTTTATTCCACCAATAGTGGCCTATAATTGTTTTTCAAAAAATAATTCTTAGATGTAAGTAGAAGTCCAAGTTTCCACTGTGGAATCAAACTTTTTAGCCAGATGGATTTCCAGTTTCTTACAATTTAAAAGAAATATAAATTTTCTTTATTAATTATTAACATTTTAGTAAATAAAATTATCAAATAAAATAATATGTAACCGGACGCCGGTCTAGATTTCTGCTTTCGGCAGTACGAATACGGACCGTGGTCCTCCAGTTGCCGATCGTCGATACATATACATATAGTGTCATGGTGGGACAACACTGCTTATACTACTGCCTAAATTTTTGGCCATAAAACCATTGAGGAGATAATGTTCTAAGATTATTTTGAAATCAAATTTTCCCATCATTAATATTTCCCTGCTGCCTTTTGATATCATCATATTGTATTATGGTTAACGTGTAGTGCGTTATATATGAGATGAATTAGATAATCACATTATTTTAGCGAGCGGTGCACTAGTGATTTATGCATAGTTAAATTTTTTTGTTTTCTTGTTGTTTTAATTTAAAAATAAATTAAATATTAATATGAATAATAGTAAACAAAGTAGTGAATAAACTGAAAAAACAGAAAAACAAAAAAAATTCATGAAAGTCATTAATTTTGAAATGACAGTGATTTTATGCAGATATCTAACATGTACACATATTGCTCTTATTTTGTATACATTTTATTATTATTTTTTAGAACAATATTTTGCCATATGAAATAAAAAAAAAAAAAAGAACAATACTGATAATGATATCAGTAATCTTTCTACAGCAAGAGACAAAAACTAATGATACATAAATGAATCCCCTGTACATTCTTAATGATATGGTTCAAACTAATAATTTAGAAGAAGAGGTAAGTTTTAAAAATTAAAATTTAATATTTTACTATCATAATTCATCAACAAATAACATTAACATTTCATTCTACATAATCTCTATTATAGAATATTATGATCAGAGAGGGATTAACGTATAGACTATTGCCTAGAGCGTTAAATTTTAGAAGGCGCCAAATAAACGTCAATTATTACAATCAAAATATATATTTTTTCTGGAGTTTTTGTAATGAATTTTTCTAAATATTTTCAAAATGTTTCACCTTCATCATTTTGTTTGAAATTTACATATATGATAAAGTATAAAGTAAAATATAAAGAAACACTTTAACGCAAGAATTTTGTTGAAAAAGTGAAAAAAACACTTTTTCTCATTGATTATTTTTTTCTTTTCTTTAATTATTAAATAAAAAAAAAAGTAAATTAAAGTATAGAAAAGAAAGCCGGACATAATTCGCACAACGAATATTCTTCGCTCTTCTGGTCAGATACTCTTGATGAGGGTGTTGAAAAAGATGATCATTTTTGTTCTTTATATTATTAACTTCCTTCGTTCAGAATCGTTTTATTGAAGAAATAATTTATCGTTTCTTTAAAATTCTATACACCCACCGAGAGTACCTGATCCGAGGAGTGAAGAACATTCGTGGTGCGAAATATATCCTGCTTTCTTGTCTGTAGTTTATTTTACTTTACTATATTTTTGGGGGTGTTAAAATGTACGATTTTATAAAATCAAATGGAAAATAATATTTTACGATTTAATATCACTTTCAAATTAAGTATATAATAAAATACCTATGATTGTTAACTACATTTCCACTTTATAAAGGGTGATCTTTAATTATGCTTCCACTCTCTTTTTTTTTCGGCTGTAAAAATGGAACGATTTGGATTTTTTATTGGAATAATCAAGATACCATAAAAATTAAGTTTTCAATAACTTTTTTTTTCCATGACTTGTGACATTACTAACAATTTTTTTTTTCATATTGTAATTTCCTTTTTTAACTGCAAAATTTTAATCGGGTAATTTTTCTGTAAATTTTGATGTATTGAAATCAATATTCAATTTAGAAGTTTTTAATTATACAAATTTAATCATTAAGAAAAATAATCTCTTGGGCACATATTTAGTTACCAACCTACATAGTACTTAATTATTATAAATCTATTCTATTAACTTTCAATCAAAAGTATTTAGTAAAATGTGATCATATTTTATGATAGCGAATTAATTATATGTTATCTAGTGCCGCGATTCCCAAACGTTTCCGTCCAGGGAACCCTTAGAAAATTATTTGTGATTGGCAGAATCCAAAGTTAATTCAATTTTGATTTTTGGACTATTAATAACACATTCGTGTATCATATTATTATATTATATGCGTTTCGAGTAGAACTGTAATATTATAGTAAAGTGCAATCTTTTATCTGATTATAAAGTGTAGCTTTCATAACACAAAATTTAAGTCATGCAATAATAAATTCAATTTTGATAGATACTTTTGTTTTGAACTTTTTAATGATCTTAATTATTTTTTGCCATTTTAGTTAAATTTTTTTTTTTTTTGTTCATTTTAAGGTACTATTTATTCGTATTGAAGTCTGTGAATAAACATCTAAACACAAATATTTTTACTTGAAATATTCTGTATTATAGGTACATACCACTATATTTATTTAAAATATACTTATTAAATATATACTTATGTACGTTAAAGTGTGTAATTTTAAATAAAACTAACGAATTTCGTCGAAATTCTGGAAGGACTTGTAATTTCTTTTATATTTTTCTATTATTTTAGCGACTAAATGCAAGTGAAAAAATTATGATTGAATTATGAATCTATCTGGCGGAACCCTTGTAATTGTCAAACGAAACCCCAAGGTTCCGTGAAACACGCTTTGGGAACCACTGATCTAGTGTAATATATTCTTAATAATTACGTAATAAGTTGGTAACTAAATAAGTGTCGAAGAGACTATTATCCTTAAATTTAAATAATTCAAAATACACTTGTTCGAATTTTAATTTTAGTACATAACAATTTGCAGAAAAATTATCTAAAGAAAATTTGTGAACAATCTAAAAAACCAAGCCACGTCTTAAAAGCAGTGTTGTGCTTAGATAAAAAAAAAAAGAACTTTATTTCGTATTCAGCGTCGAAAAATACATAAGATGCAATAATCTCAATCTTTCGTGTGTTAATATAAAATAATATGTAATAAAAAAGGTAATTTATCCATACTTTCTCCGATTTTTTTCAATTAAACCCTTGTAAAATGTTTAATTATTCGTCCGTAAAAAATTTTATTGCACGAAAATATTCGCAATGAAATTCTCTATCTAGGCACCAAATTTCAAAACAATCGGTTAAGCCAATTTTCTTATATGTACGTTAAAGTGCGTAATTTTAGGTAAAACTAACGAAATTCGTCGAAATTCTAAAGTCAAACGGGTATAAAAAAAATAAAAGCTGACCAACGATTTTTAAGATTTGTTCAGATCAGATAGACATATATGTCAGTGAGATCATATTAAATTTTCAAGTCTTAATATCAAAAATCAAAATTTTTATTACATAAAAACTAAAAAAAATGAGAAATTTCCGAAATTTTCAAAATGCCGTACTTAACTCAAAATTGATCAAAGCTTTTTGAAATTTATATGAAATGTTCTTGTAGCTATTTTTAGTGATTAGTGAATATTTCAAGTCCCTAGCTGCATTATTTTAGAAGTTATGTAAAAAAGTAATTTTCATTTTTACGGAAATTTCGGTAATTGCGTATTTTGCCGGTTTTTCCCCGTTTTTGGAAAAAGTATTGAGAATTTGGAAAAATTACCTCTTTTTAATTACTATCTGGATACGATTCTGGTTCTATAGAGATACTGATCGAAATTTTCGGACAAGTATTTCTGAACAAAAAAGTGTTCACAGAAAGAGAAAAAAAAAATGAAAAATAAACATCATTGTAAAATTATAAGCTTCTTCACTTCGTTCAGAATCTAAAATAAACATCATTGTAAAAACATAAGGTTCTTCACTTCTTTCAGAATCTAAAAAATGTTATGTTACGTTTAGAAACGAAATTACAAGTATAATAAAAAAAGCAAAATTCTTATACTTCAAAACACAATTACTTAATTAAATCTGGAAATAACACAAAACATAAATGGCAATTAATTAACAATATTGTAGCAAGAAATCAAAATCAAGCAATCTTAATGATTTATTAATTAACATAAAAAACAATAATAAATTTAACGATAAAAATCCGGAGTATATTTTCGCTGAAAAAATTAATAATTTACTATTTTATAAATGTCGTTACTGACTTTATCATGCAACTAAAAGGCTGTAAAATTACTAATAATTTAACTACTTCCAATCTATATTATATAACAGCAATTCGCACAATAAGGCTTTCCTAAACAAATTTAATATGATTATACATGATGAAATTTTGGAAGCCACTTCTAAATTAAAAAAATGGCTCATCACCTGATTTTAATAACATATCTTCCGATTAACCAAAAAAACGCAACATCAGTTTTTGTAAACCCTTAAGTCACATTTTTAATTTGTGTAAGTACATCACAAAATAAAGTACTAGATGTTTTTAAAATAACTATCATAACTCCAGTACATAAAAATTAAAATAGGTCCCACATTAACTTCCAATAATTTCTGTCCTATATTAGTTATCTTAAACATAGCAAATCATTTGAAAAAATCATAAAAACAAAACTAATTTTCTTCTAAGAGTCGAACAAACTACTTTTTAAATTCTAATTCGGTTTTGAACCTAATTAAAGTATTGATTAAGCCACAGCTAAAATCACAAAACGTATCTACACAACACTTAAAAAAGAAAAAAGGTGTTCTACAATTTATTTAGATCTGGTTTAATCCTAAAGTACTGTAGATCATGATAAACTTCTAAGTAAAACATATAATGTAGGTATAACTGAATCAACTTTATCCCTTATAAAATTCTATTTGGAAAACAGAAAATTGAGAGTAAAATTAAATAGTAAACAAATAATAAAATCAAGAGTACCACAAAGTGGTACTCTTGATTTTACTGTTCACCTGTTCACCTGTTCTTTTAAATAGATATTCATTAAAACAATGTAAAATTACTCAAGTTAAAATGCAAAATAGTGTGTTATGCCAACGATACTGTCTTGATGAGTATTGGTAGCACATGGAATGAAATAATCAAAAATATTGAGGTCAATCTAAAATCTTTTTATGTATAATTGGTTAGGTTAGTGATAATAGCCTACTCCTAAATGTCAATAAATCGAACATTTTATTTCACTCACTGTCTGAACAGACCTTACTAGTCATACACGATATAAAAAACCACGAAAATAATTGTAATTCGATTAGCGTTTCAAAAACTGTAGGTAGGTACCTATTTAGCCACTTAGACATCGAAACGTGCTCCATAAAGAAAGATGATATTATTCATATTGAAAAACCTACGTGAGATATTACCATTCAAAGACATTAGAACTATAATTTAACACTATTTGAATCTATAATATTACATGGTATAATTTCTATAATTGGATGGGGTGGAGCTTATAATAATGCACTACTATCACTGAAATAATGCCGAAACACAATATTTAGAGTTGTGAATAAAAAAAATGAATAAGATAGGTTAAATCGATATTAATTCATTTAAGTATCTAATAAATTATAAGCTATAACGTATTATAGTTACCTGCACATTTTTCATAGATTCGTTGTATTGCAAATCTATAAGTATGTCTCCTTCGATTTTTAGGTTTCTCAAAGTAGCCTTTTACTGAAGCTTTAATAAATACTGATAACCGATATTTTTGAGATATGTTAAAATTTATCTGATTAAGTTCCAAGGTTTGGGGATAGTTCTGTTAAAAAAATTTAGTATCTAGTTAATAAGTCAATAATAATAATTTTGTTAATATTTCATTCAAAATCAGAATCTAGAATACCATTTCAAATCATAATTAATCATAATTAATATATTAATACTCACGGATTTTGGTAATTTTTCCTTCACTAGAGGCAACGAAAACATGCCAGTCGGTTTGAAAATTTGTAATTCGACATCATAACGGGAATGATTGTAATGAACGTAAGTGAAAGTTAAATACATCCCATGCTTATTGGGTGTCCAATCCATATCAAAATAACTTTTATATGTTTCTCGGATATACATTAATCTCACATCATAACTTTTCCTCAGCAAATCATTATTGAAGAAGTGATGAAGTATACCACCTTGGTAACACTTATAATCTGAAAATAGTTAATATAATATTAATGTAATATTGTTATTATTTATTCAAATCTAAACTTCAATTCTTTTTTCTATAAATTACCTGTATTGTTCTTAGATCTCCATAATTTTAGGTTACATAGAAATCCTTAGAACAAAAATACAATACGATTTATCGAAAACATTTAATATAAATAATAAAATATTGTATCAGAATTGTTTAATATTATACATGTATATATGCCAATTAAGTATGTATTTTTGTTTTATTTAATACTTTACCTCCATTACTCAAATACTGTGGAGCCCAAAAAAGAGTGTTTATTTGGATGTATTTGTGTTTTTTCAAATAATCCTTATTTTCAGTGCCGTTTAAGTAATATGGAGAATTTTTTTTTGGATCAAACAATTTTTTTTTACCTGTAAAAATAGTTGAATTCATAAAAATACCTGAATTTATGCAGTATAATATTATATTTAGATATAAATTTGAATACTTGTTAAATTATGTACATATGGTTTAGTTAAAAACGATACGAAAAATATTACTTCAAAAAAATTTTGACGCTTTTATACTCGGAAGTTAAGTGTAACCAAACAGTTAACCAAAATCATAATAAGGACAACTTGTTGCTTCGACAGCATAATGTTTAGCACTAGTTGCAGTGAAGAACAATTATTTTTATTTTTATTCAATACATACTTATAAATATAATACGTAGTAGGTCTCTTGAAGAAATCAAAGTGTATTTACTATCTACTCAGTCCTCATTTAACAACATAGATAATTTTCATTTTTATTTTTTATGTAGGTATCGAATGAAACGTAGAATACTTATCTTGATTGTAAAATTTAAATGCTTTTGAGTTTTGTGCCTACATTTTTGAGAATCGCGGATAATAAATCCCCGTAGGAAATTCTGTATACGGGGAAAAATCCCAATGCATATTTAGCAAATAATTACAGTCAATATATTATTTTTGCGAATTTTAATCTATTGTATAAATGAACAAATCGATGTTCATCATAACTACCTATTGACTAATAATTTTAGTGCCTGTGTACCTATTTTATAATGATAATATGTTACTTTTTATATTTGATATTTGTTCATCAATTTTTGAATTGTTTTTAACCAATTAATGTATAATCGTCAAAAGAGTATTTAAGATTTTGTTACATCATCATACCACACATATTTTTCACTCTCTGAAAAAATTATTTTAAAGATTGACTAAACGCATTATTTTTTTAGATACCGTTATGCACAAGTACGGATACGACGAGACCAAGGTAACACGTGGACGCGGTTGAGGGAGCATCTGATTGGAAGATTTGAATACCTTAATTTAATCCGATTGGATCGGGAAAGTGACCGACGGAAAAACAAAACGAATACCAATGCGAAATACATTCGTATGGCTGCTAGGTAATACTCTATGGTGCGAGAAAATAATTACAATCGGGACTGGGTAGAATGAAATCTAATGAATCCCACCTCCGGCAACAATAGTACCGTCAAGAATTTTCCCTCATAACCTCTGGATATTATGGTGTGTTTGCACGAATTAATTGCTATTTATAATAGATATACTTACATGCATGTCGAAAATGTTCTTCATTTGCAGTTGCACAACCGTTTAATAGGCACGAGCAAATAAAGATAAAAGCGATTAGTGAAGACGTCATGGTTACGCGCACGGCCACACGGTAGACGACGAAATACAATATGAACGATGTTCGATACGTAGTATGTGAGGAAGGATACACGGGCGTGCGTAAATGTTTATTCTATACAATGCCATCCCGGGTAATTTTAAGACTGTCAGGTTGGTAAAACTATTTGCGGGGTAGATAATACGTATTATAATGTCAGTGAGTATATAAATGTGTCATGTGTGTATGTGTGTGTGTTTGTGAGTGTGTGTTTGTGTGTGTGTACACTTGCACGAACTCGTGTCCGACCAGCTACCCTCTCTAGAGAAAACTCATAATATAGTGCGTTAACAATGAAATTTTTGACCGTGCGTCGAGCCCCTCTAGATTTGCTGTATACCTAGATACCTGCAATAATGTTTTTGTTAAATAAAGAGAAACCCACAAATAATGGGGGACTAAGTCTCCCCAAAGTATTCAAAACTCCCCAATTTTTTTAAATTATATAAGGTTAATTCCTTGGAGGGGGGATCTAATTTTAACAAATAAACATGTTAACCTCCCTTCCCCAATATTTTCATCTCTATCATAAGAAAATTACGCGAAAAATTAGAAAACTTAACGTCTTAATCAGTATTCTATGTATATTGTTTATTTGACTGCTATAGCTAGTGTTTGCGAAAAGCTTGATAACAATTAAATTATTATGACGGGCAAAATCTTCCTCCTCCGAAACGGCTCGACTAATTTTAATTGAAATTTTTTTATATATTCGGTAAGTATAAGAATAGGTCGTAAAGTATTTTTCACCCGCCTACCCCTGCACTCCAATTTTTTAACGTTTATTCATTTTAACATTATTTCTTGGATGGATTTTTTGTAAACTTATGTAACTCTATTATATAAATAATGAAATATCAGTTATCCAATTATCCAAAATTTAGAGATTTAGACGGGATGGTAAAGTACTTTAGTAACCATGACAACACTTTCATCTGAATAAATAAAATTGTAGAGTTTATTCTGTTTATACGGGCTGAACTGACTTTGACGGGCAGGCTTTTTCGCGCAACGAAGAACACGGGTACAGCTGGTATAATAATACATTATTAATATATCAATCTTTAAACTCTCTTTTACCCATTTAGGGGTTGAATTTCAAAAAATTCTCACTTGCTGTGCTTAAACAAAGTAATATTATACACTTTAAGTAAAATTTTTAAATGAAGCGGTATGGTAATTTTGGCTGTACGTAGATTCCACCGTTCGAAATATTGATAGATCATTTACACGAACGACGAAACGGACGTGTTATTAAATAACAATATTGTAAAACATACCGAATATAAAACTGACAGTTATTATTATTGTATATAATTTATGTCGAAGAAGTAATTGATTGTATTTTAATTTTTCAAACACCAAGAAGTATCCTAACCGTGTACCGTAAAATACCCATAATTCGAATAATGTCTGGTTTTTTAGATTCTGAACGAAGTGAAGAAGCTTATGATTTTACAATGATGTTTATTTTTTCTTTTTTTTTTTTTTTCTTTTTTCTCTTTCTGTAAACACTTTTTCGTAT
>JAIPRM010011555.1:0-12812 GCA_025469315.1 Stegophylla sp. TES_Ste_2020
AAAAACCAATATTTTTAACCATAACAATATTATAATAAAAAATATTGACAGTCCTAAGTCTGATAAAAATGGGAAAAATTGGGAAATATTGGTTGTAATTTATAATTTCGTTAGACGCAATTTACATACATATAGAAAATTCACGGGACGCAATTTACATCAAAAAGGTACATTGGGACGCAACTTACAGTCAGCCTAATTTTGTAGGTAAGATAAAACGTAACTGAATATTTATTCAGATAAATCCCAACACTGGGTGTGAAACCGGATCAGGTTTTTTTTTTCATAAATCGTATTCTGTCGTATTCTAATCGTTACGACGACGGCACGCATCGCGTCCACGAAACCCCTGAGCCGAACGGTCGGGTTTTTATCCCCACTCTGAAAACTTTCAGCAATCACGCCGACTAAACGAACAGATAGGATTCGTATTTAGTTTCGAGGGTATTCGGACGAGATAATGTGTGTGAAAGAAAAAAAATGTATTCCACATCATCCGCATTCATCTGTGCGTGCACTGTAGGCGCGCCTTCTGTCGCGCGGCATAATGAGTCGACGCGCGACGAACACGAGGAGGAGTTTTTCATGACAGGTTCTGTGTCTGGCACATCAGAATATCACTTGAACTTATCGCCCACTTTCTATTATTCCGGGAATCTAATCACATAATAAATGGTAAAGCTCTCCCCCCTCTCTCTTTCTATCTCTATATCTCTCTTTCTCTCACTCACACACACACACATACACACTCCATCACTATCGCACAAATTAAACCTGTGAATTGAAATCGTAGAGTAGAGCGAATATCATTCATTATCCTATCTCGAGGATTTCGCTGTTTAAATAAATTGTAGCCGTGGCAAAAAAACAGGATTTCAGCTACACGTTTTCTCACAGGTCATAGGCGGCATTTGACGTTCATTTAAGAGGGCGTGGGGAAACATTAAACGTAATTAAATTAAATCTCTCTTGATTAAATTTCACCCGTAGTCAATTTTTTTTTTTTTTTTGTTTTGCTAAATTTTTCCATTTCATTCTGGGAAATTATTTTTAGACTCATGAGGTAAACATGAAATATTACTTAAATTTGAGGAAATGTTTTAAGTTAGTAAGCTATTGCAAATTGGGATGTAAATATCTGATTAATGAGTTAAGTTCATTTTACTTTACCATATTGGGACGTTATTGTCTATAAAGAATAACTAATATGTTCTATAATAAATATTATTATCTTAAAAGAACACTCGATTATTCACTTGAATTATCTGAAATCTAAATAAAACATTTTGTGTATTGAATAATAACTTATAAGATGCAAAATTGAGCACAATAAAATAATTATTCAAGTATGGAAAATTGACATAATCTTCTTTCTTACAATATACCTACTGAACCGAAAATGAATACCTATAATAAAATGCAATATGCTCCATTACACATTCAACACATTAATTCTATTAAGATTTCAAAGAAAACGAGTTCAATTTGGCTATTAAAAGAAGTAAATAAAGCAATTTAACAAATCATAATTACAATTGTAAATTCGATGTTTTTATAAATCATATTTTAATATATTAGTTATCAACATTCAAGATTATTTATATTTTTTAAAAAAATAAGCAATTATTTTCAAAAATAAATTATGTTTAGTGATGGGAATGATACATTAATAATAACATAAAATATAAAATAATACAAATATTTATTATTTTCATGAGTACAGAATAATGGAAATCCTTTCAGTGATGTGAATAGAACTAAATGACATTCGTCATGGCCTGCCGTTTTTCGATCTATTTGCATCCTATATCTAGTATGAAATTAACATAACTTGTTTTAAATCTCTCAACCGTATTTTTATTTTAATCTCGATGTGACTTGATTCATTAAATGTATTAATATAAACTATGAGTGTTACAATATTTCTATCTATGAACGAAATTATTTTATATTTTGTAATTTTTATCATCGCTCGATACTACATTTTTTGCCGTTTACTTAACAACGAAAAAATTATTCATTTACCAACTAGATAATAAACAATTATACGTATATCACCTGCCTATCTCGTATTTGCAACGAGGATATTATTTCAGCAAATGCTTTGTACTTACTGAGTAACCTATATCCATTATCCACTGATCATAATATCAAAATTATTACAAAATAGATGTGCACTATTCATCATTAATTCTGGAATAATTCTATGAATCCATTACATATGATCTATACATTTTATGACGCATCTTCTGATTATCACATCGGGGGCACTGTCAGGAACACAATACTAATGGCATATTCTATATAAATATTAAAGGTAACATTTTATCTCGTCAAAATTTCTCAAAATGATCTCTAATTCATTATGATAAACTACTTTTTTTTTTTAGGGGGGGGGTTTCTTTGTGTTTTGAAAGTCATTCGATTCAAATTGATTTAACAAAGTACCAATCTCAATCTCAATAAAATACAAGTGCCGAATTATCTCGTTATTAGACGTTTAGGTAATTTCGATTAAAAGTCAATGATTAGGCGTTAAGGTGACTAATTAATTAATTAATTTAAGATTACTATAGTAATCTCATTTTTTTATGAACTATATATTATTCTTATTTACTTACATTAAAATATGTGATTCAATAATACACCTGATCATCACAAGAAAAAATTTCAGTAAATTAATAAATAAGTTAATTTACGATTTTCGAGATTTTTTTTAGATAAATATAATTTATCTAAAATGAAATTTATATATATATATATATATATATATATGAGTGAGGCCATATTAACATTTCAAATCCTAATACCAAGAATTGATAATTTTATGAAATAAAAACTTACAAAAAAACGAGAAATTTCCAATATTTTCAAAATTCTATTTTTAACTCAAAACTCTTCAAATGTTTTTGAAATTTTTATGAAGTATTTTTCAACCATTTTTAGTAGTTCGTAAAAATTTCAGATTTTAGCAACATTATTTTCAAATTTCTGTTAAAAAAAAACAAATTTAAATTTTATAAAAATTCCGAGAATAGCATATTTTCTCATTTTTGGAAAAAGTATTGAGAAAATTGAAAAATAACCTTTTTAAAATACCATCCAGATGTGATTTTAGATTTATAAAGTTACTTTTCAAAACGTTTGAACAAGTATTTCTATACGAAAAAGTTGTTTCAGAAAGAGAAAAATAAATAAATATCATTGTAAAATCATAAGCTTCTTCGCTAAAATAAACATAATTGTACGACGTTGTACTAACGAATGACACATTTTATTTATTTATTTTTTAATATTTAAATGCTGTCTGTCCGTATGTGAAAAGCATATAAATATTCGACTGTTAAAAAAAAAAAAATAAAATAAAATTATTAGTTTCTTAAAGTTCTTACTGATGTTTGTCTGTATTCAACGAACCTGTAAGACCAGTGGTTTTATTTCTTACTTTTAAAAATTAATTTTAAGAATAATTTATTCTTTTAAATTATGTCGTTTTACAATTTAACTGAATACGAGTGTGTACTTATTAAGCATGTGCAAGCACTCACTAGTGTCAATATTTTTGGATAACAAAAAAATTACAAAACAAAAAAAAAAAAGAAAATTGCATTCTGTTTGATTAAAACTGTGTTCTCATATCAGGATAAAAAAGTTCCTGATTTTATAAAGCCAATATTTGATACCCCTGCGACGACAGTAGACATTCTTCGTTCTGTTGTCACCGGTCCGTCCTTCGCACGATGTAAATGATGATAACTCGACGATTGATCCAAAAACCATCGTATACATTGTTAAACTGTAGTCATTTGGTTAGCCCACAACAGCGTGCGACGCCGAGAACCAATGTCTTGACGCTGTCACGTGGCGGTGCCGAGATGTCTGACGACGTTTGTACCTGTACGGCGCGGCGGTAATTAATCGGTGTCCGCGTCGTCTCCGCTTCACTTTGAAATTAATTGTAAACGGTTGCGCCACGTTCTGCTTGAATAATAATTATTATTATTATGAGTACTACACTGATGTATTCATATTTACTCGTTCTATTATCTCGTAGTCTTATTCAAAAACACATATTCTTTTAAATATTTACAACAATACTCGTGTAATTCTTAAAAGAGGCGTAATTTCAAATTATTATGGATGCAAAACCATGACATACGTACATAAAACATAAAAAAAAAATAAAAAATCCTTTATGCATGTAATGTTATTAATTTACTTATATTTAAGACTTTTAATTGTACAACAAAATGCTGCATAAATGTGTTGTAAATCTTATTATATGTATTATAATTATAAAGGGTAATATTTAGGCGTGTACATCGCCATTTTTGGCTGTAAAAATTCAAAAATTAGGATTTTTCTCTCCGGATTGTTCAAGTTACAATAAAAACTATGTTTTTCATAACGCATTTTGTTCACACTAAGGTGTCCTGTGACGATTCAAACTTATTTTTATTTTTAACTTATCCCTATTTTAACTGCGGGATTTTATTCAAGTTATTTTTCTGCGAAATATGGTGTGTTGAAATTAAAATTGGAACGAGTAATTTTTTAATTATTCAAATTTATTTATGAAGAAATATAATCTCTTGGATGCATATTTAGTAACCTACGTAATGCGTATTATATGCTCAAAGCACGATAATTTTTATACTTAAATTTGAATAATTCAAAAAGTACTCATTTGAATTTTGATTTCAACACGTTATTATTCATAGAAAAATAACTTGTATAAAATTTTGTATTTATAATACGGGTTGACTTTTGAAAAAAACATAATTTTTACCTCACACAGGACATCCTTAAGATGACATAAAAAAAATGAGTTATGGAATATTTATAGTAACATGAACATTCTAAAAAAAAAGAAATCCAAATTTTTGTTTTTTTTTTACGGCTAGAAAAGGATATGAGGTCGCTTAAAAAGTAACCCTGTATTCGATTAATAGTTTCAAAATATTTCGATGAACGTGTTTGAATATTTTTATGGACGAGACCCAACTGATGTATTATCTGTACAAACCTAGGACTCGACAAGTGCGCTGCCTATAAAATTCCAGAACAATGGAACCCAAATAGTAAACACCGGTTTATGAATTATGGTAACATCAAAATACATTAAAAAATTAATATACTTAATAAAACTTTTAAATAAACGTTTATAATCCTTTTCAAAAAAAAAAGAAGAAGAAGACTTATATAAGTACGTGTTCCAAATACAAGTGTATGCTCTAAAAATACCATTAGTTTTAAATCGACTAAAGTTAAAATATATTACTATTTTCAGAACGTAGTTTATCGATATTTTAGCGAGATTTTTAAAGTTCCTTTTTTTTTTTTTTTTTAATACATGTTCCGAATTTTTACGATACCGCCAATCTGTTGCGTGTGCAATAATTTCTCAGGAAAAATTTCACATATTTTATTAAAAAAAATTACATTTAATTTGAACTGTTAAAATTATGAGGCTAACCGAAAATTTTGTGGATCTGTGAAAAGTCGAAATGACGACGTGTCCTATAATCCAAATAAAAAAAATCCATAGTATGTAATAATTAAAAATTTGATATCAACAATTCATAAAATTATTTGAAAAAAAAAAAATAATGAATTTAAATTGTCTGATACGCTATAGAAGTAAAAAAAAAAAAAAACGTCGAATGATTATTTGAAAATTCTAAAATTGTATACATAGAATATTATATAAATTTTGTTGGAGCCTTTTAATATATTTGTGGAACCAAATTTCCAACTTCATGTTCAACAAATTTCGCCACATCTACAGTTTGTAGTTCTAATTTTATTATTTCAATGAGCGCCCACCTTGTTGGACGATTTCTATCAACGAGTTTTGAATAGCGGTCATTTTGCTCTCCACTTTGGTTCGTTCTTGATTTGTTATAGTTATAGTCTTCACTATATACTACTATTATTGTAACTTTCAATATAAATTTAATTTTTGAAAATCTGTTTTTATGTAATATATTGTAATTTTGGATTTTTTCCAAATTACTCTCCAAGTGCAATTATTCTACATTAAATGTTTAGTAAATTTCATTTTTACCAAATATTATACACGGCTCTCTCCGTCTCCCCCATTTTTCTCCCTTTCATTCTCTGTCTCTACCTATATCTGTATGTCTGTCAGTCGCTCTCTCTCTCTCTCTCTCTCTCTCTCTCTCTCTCTCTTTTATTCTCCGTCACTGTTACTCTCTGTCTGTCTGTCTGTCTTTCTGTCTGACTCACCATCTCTCTCATCCTCTCTATTTCTTCCTCTTTTCTCTATACACCTGTCTTTCTTTCTCCACTTTTTTACACTCGTGTGTGCTATTGCGACGAGGAAGCGTATTCGTCACAATGGACAACACAATAGTATTGGACGGCTGCTCCGAGAAACGTTTGACGTGCGTAGACCCAATCACCAACAGGTGAACGACGGCGGCTCGGGTTTTACCGAGATTGTTTTTTTCTGAATGCCCATCGCGACAAGGCATTGATATCCCGCGCGATCGGAAAATCGTATTGACATTTTCCCATTCTTCGGCCCGCGTGGAATCAATCAATCTTTCACGCAAACACTATCTTTACCGATGTTCAAAACGCGAACGCGAACGGCGGAAACGCCCCCCCCCCTCGCCCGAGTTAAATCTCTACATGGAAACGAAATAATATAACACGATGGTCGTGGAGCGTCCGCGGGAAATTTATCACGGTTGGATGGGGAGAGGTGTAATAAAATCGTAAGTCAAAATGTACTGCCTACTAAAACAAAAATGTGGCACGGCGATATTATTCAATTAAACGATATGAAGTATGCTGATATTATATAATATTATACAGGGAGGGGGAAAACACGGTAATCTATATGATATCCCTCCCTAATTAGTGCATCAAATAAAAACCCTTTTTTTTTTTCAATTTCGTTATTTTTTTTTTTTTTTTTGTACAGTGTTTTTGATGTAGAATGATTTGTAAAAATATAAATAAATAGTTTTAGTGATAATCTAAAAATATTGTTTCCACTGAACTGTATGCGAAATTATCATTCAATTTAATGTATGACATAATTTTCACTATTTTGGCACCACCGTGGTGCTTAAAAAATAATGCAACACATCTTTACGGGGAAAAATTTCGCACGAATATTATTTTTATATCAAAACATGTATTTAAATTTTAACAATTATTTAATTTTTTTCATTTTTACCATTACCAATCACCACCAAAATGTAAATAATAATGTCATATATCAAATTGTATGACAATTCTGCTTACAATTTAGTGGCGATAATAGCTCTTCGTTAACTCTAAAATCATTAATGCTATTATTTTTTATAGGAGTAATTTAACACCAATGGTACTGTAAATAATAATAATAAAAAAATTGTTCTAGTTTGATGCGTTGATATAGATTATCATGGTTTTTTTCCACTCTGCATAACTAATGGTTATATGGGATGTATAACCAGAGTAAAAAAAAAACAACTAATTATTCATATTACGTAAATCGTTCATTTTGAAATCAATAATATTTCTACCATAATAGAAAAAGCTTTTATACCACTCTCAGTTATAAGTGGAATACCTTTTTGTTAAGAAAACCATAGCCCCTCGTTCTCTTCTTTCTTAAAGTTCTCTTTTATAGAGTGTAAACGTTTTCCCGTCGGAATATGGTCGTCAGTCGTTTAACACGGCGAGAAAAAAACGCGCGGACGTCCTTATGTTTTTTGATTTTAAATAGAGTTTAAATATTATTATCATTATTATTCACTCCGGTCACGCGTCTGTACACATACGGCGAACGCTGTACAAAAAACACGACAAAAAATACGAGGATAATGGGGGAGGGGGGATGGGAAACGGGAAAGAACGAAATAGTGTTTCGACTAGCTGTGGAAAACTCGTGACTGATGCTGCAGGGCTGTTGGGGTCTTATGATGGATGTTGTATGAGGGGTGAAAAGACAAGCCGTGTACGTAACGACTTATAGAAAATAATATACGCTCAAAGTCGGCTCTATTAAGTGCCCCCGACCTTTGACGCAACTGCGGTGGCGTTAAGTACAAAGGTCGGAAGTGAACGCGTATGTGTACTTTTCGGCCAGTGAGTACCACCCACCTATAGTATCGTGCCTGTACATTGCACAGCGCACTAGGGTCGGCTTCGCGTACGTGTTTTTCCCGTCGTATCCGATGACACGACGGCTCCTGCAAATCATACCCACAACGCAGTGTATCATATTCTTCTTACAATATTATTCCACACGTCTGTGTGCCGTACTCGGGCAAACACAAAGTAAGTGCCTTTATACGCACAGTCAAAAGTGTGCAGTGGAGGGACATTGGAAGATATTATGACGTACGAGTGAGCTGATGACGGAATGACGGCTCGAAAAGTCCACTCCATTTATATCGGTGGTAGAAATGGTAGTGTGGGTGATGGACTCAGATAGAGGAGGAGACAACATACCCTCCCACCAGACTGCAGGAAACTACAGCCTATATTTTCCTGCAGTACTCTTGCGTTTATTTTTATTTTTATTATTATTACTTCTAGTGTGACCAAACACGACAGCAGAATAAAATCCCACGCGAGGCAAGATGATCGTTCAAAAGCCGAATCAGAAAATTCGGTTGTCAATTTTCCAGTAATATATCCACTCTAATTTGGCTACCCTACTAAAATAATTATAATAATAATAAACATTATGTCGTTAACTACTTGTAGTTACGATTTTATAGCTCTATAAAAAAAAGCTATTAAAATGAGGCAATAAAGCACTAAAAATCTAAAAAATAAAACACCGAAATTCCAAAAATAGCTGAAAAAACAAAATATAATTGCATGCGTTTTATGCTATATGCAATGTAATATAAATCAAATTTATAATTGACACAGTTTCGTTTTATATCAAAAAACAAAAAACAAATTTCTAGAAAATTCGAACTATACTCGTCAAGAAAAACTTAGCAATATATTATTTAAGATAAAATACAACATCAACCTCCCTCGTTTTATCAGCCTATATTTTGATTTTTAAAATCTTGGCTAAAAAAAAGAAAAACTCTAACATTGGTTTTGTTTTAAAATCATTAACGGACATATTTATCGGCCAGTTCTGTCGGAACTAACATGCTCGATCTCGAATTGCAAAACGAGATACCTAATTAAATAATTTTTACCTATACGTCATTTCAATGCAAATTTTGGTGGTAATTTCCCATTAAAAAGATGTATATACCTTGACAATTATTATAAAAATGATGTGTGTCGTAGTACTTTTTATAATTTCTGAAAATTTTTAGTTTCCATTAATGTTTAAGTTGTGATTTAATAACTAATATCGATTTGCCATGTAAATATAGTTTACCGTTTTTACTCAGATGAGTCGTAGTTGTTCCAAACGCTAAAAAAAAAATAAATAAATAAACTATTGAAAATTGGGAAAAACGTCTAGCATAAATTGTCTAACGACAAAATGAAATTTCTTATCCATATTTTGAATGGACGAAACTTTCGTTCTAGTTATATTACTTAAAAAATCGATTTAAGCACGACAAATAATTATAGTACATAACCGCGTATAAAACGGTTTGCCTTGCTAAAAAGTTGAAGTACTTACCTAAAATGAGCTGATATTATGAAAATGCCTATTTAATTTCGGTTTTTTTTTTTTCTTTTGTTACAGGTACGTATTGATTCCGGTTCCAGTTTATTTTGGATCGATCCACCAAACATTGCATCGTAATATCTCCCGAACCACGTAGTCTGGTTAACCTATTAGTTTTCACTAAAAAATATACGGTAGTTTTTACGCTCGGAAAAGAGTTATTGAGCATAAAGTTAGGTATCATATTATTTTAGTTAAAGGAATGAAAAATAATAATATTTGGTCTAAATGGTAAAACGTGCGAAAAACTTTTCGGTAAAAAAAATATATATTTCTACTGTATTTAATTTAGATTTTTTTTTTTTTTTTTTGACGGTTTTGATTCTCAATAATCGGTATAAATTACAAGTTCTAGCACCGTTATTCATTCAGTTACGACTGAATAACCAAAACCGATTTCATACATATATATATTTTATGGAATTTCTAAGGAATTATACCCAAAATGACGGTAATTTTTATCTTTTCTTTTTTTTTGAAAAAACACGAACAACTTCGATAAATCATCCCTTTGAAATATTATGGATATTTTAATATTTTTGATCGATTATATAAATGGACGAAACTTTTAAAAAAATTCTCTAACTTAAGATATTATAATATAGATTCATAGAAAAAAATGGCTTTATGTGATAAATGAAGTGTTTAAACTATGGTATTATTGTTTGTTGGTTATCTCTATGTATGTATTTTTATTAGAAATTACAATTTATAATTATTACATCAAATAATTAAAGATCATCTGTTAATAATATAAAATAATAAGAAGTCTGTCATACTTTGTAACATCACACCATGGGTATTTTTCGCTTCATGGTTAGGATTATGTGAGCGTGTTAAATTTTAAAGAAACAACAATTCGTTAATTCATTTTTCGAGTAAAAATAACCAATGTTCTTTATTATATTTTATTATATTATATTATATAATTTTCTTAATTATAACAACATTTCTTAAACATAACGGTTCTGAACGGAACTGCAGCTTATATTTAACAATTTTACTTAAAATTTATAAAGTTTACTTTTTACTCAACCAGTTTATAACACATGAATACCCGAGGAATGAAAAATCATGAGAAAAAAAGTTTTCTAAAAATATTCTTTAACAAAAAGTATTTTTTATATAATTGTATATTTATATTTACATTTTGTCATAAGGTTTAGATAATGAAAGTAAAAAAGTTTTAAACACTATTGTGTTAAAATTTGGGAAAACTATCGAGATTTTTGAGAAATTATCTCTCAAAAGTAACATTTAAATTAAAATGTTGATTTCTATAAATAGACGTGTACACATAAAAAAAAAAAATTAAAGAACCATAAGTAGAAACCATTGTAGAAACACTTTATTCTTCACGCCGCCGCTCAGAATCAAAACCACAAAAAAAATTAAATAAATAAAATTAAATAAATGATATCACTATGAAACTATTACATTCTTAGCCCCATTCGGAATCAAAATCTATAATAATACAAAATTCTTTACAATTATTTACATTCATATTGGGTGTTGGGAAATATCTAGATAAAAGTGTATTATATTTTATCGTATCCAGATAATTGTCAGCTCAATTATATTTATCTTCGTCTAAATAAATGTCTAGTTATTTTTACGTATTTATATAGATAGCTTATTTTAATTGACTAGATAAACAATTTGGAAGTTAAAAAATATTATTATTGAATCTTATTTGTATTTATGTGTTTCTATATACCGCATATTCCACCCACAATCATAACAAATTACATCTTATTGAATATTTCAATAGGTACAAAGTTAAATATAAATTTATCTGATATTTATTTGGATAAAAATGTATTTATTTTTATCCTTTGTCTCGGTAAAATTTAAGAAAACTATATTTATCTTTATCTGGATAAAATTTAGTGCAGTCATTTTTATCTTTATCTAAATAGATGATTATTATAAATCTATTCTCAACACTGTATGTATGACATTTAATTTAAAAAAAAATCAATCATGGTGGGGGAAATCTCGCTCATTGCCCATTAACCTCACCCCCCCCTTTAAAACCGTCACTGTGAAACACGGATTTTGAAATATTTTCACGCGGCCCGTCGCACGGGTAGAGAACTGTAGCAAAGATTGTATGTTGTTATAAAAACACGACTTTGAAAGCGGAATCCAAGAAGGTTATCAAAACTTACGGGTGAGTTTGTTTGCGCGCGTGTAGTGACGGCGAATGAGGGGAGGGTAGGGTGAAAGGACGCGCGTTCGAGTGTGAATCGAAGAAAATCGCGTGTAACGGTTCCACGTGTTCTCTCGGCGACTGTTGCAGTTTTAGTAGTAATAGTAGTGTCAAAGTTCTTGCTCGCGTGGAGAGGTAAATAATAATAATAATAATAATAATTATATTATTATTATTATTATTGCAGCTGCGTCGGAGCGGCGCATTAAACGTTGATCGCACGAGCGCATTTCACAATACGGCGTATTGCCGCGCGTGTCACGTCGTCGCGCGGAAAAATTATATCGAAATAAACACACACGCAATAAACCGCATGAAATCGTGTACTATAAAATAACATTATATAATTAAGGTTTTCGAAAATTTTCGACCACATCTCGGCGTACGCAAGTATTGAAAATGATTCATCTATAGCAGTGGTTCCCAACCGTTTCTATTCCATGACCCTTTTGTAGATTTTTCAAAACATCGCGCCCCCCTTGCCTTTGGATGAAAAAAAATGATTCAACTTTTTTGTATACTTTACAAATAAACTAGGTACAGAAAGCCTAGAATGACAATTCTGATTGAAGTCAATATTTGTAAAGTATCAACAACAGTAAATAATATGACAGTACAATCAAAGCATGTGAATAAAAAAAGCCGGACATACTTTGCACGTGGAACTTATGCAGTTCCGAATCATATAGGTATATATTTATATTTCTTTGACCCAGTGTACCATGAATAGAGGGATTTCATATTCAATTTTTTAGATTCTGAACGAAGTGAAGAAGCTTATGATTTTACAATGATGTTTATTTATTTATTTTTTTTTTTTTCTCTTTCTGTGAACACTTTTTCGTATAGAAATACTGGACCAAAAGTTTCGATCAATATCTCTAAAGAACCGGAATCATACCCAGATGGTACTTTAGAGAGGTCATT
>JAIPRM010011556.1:0-12811 GCA_025469315.1 Stegophylla sp. TES_Ste_2020
ATCGTTTTACTGAAGAAATGATTTATCGTTTCTTTAAAATTTAATACGCCCGTCAAGAGAATACCACCCGTCGTGCGAAGTACACCCATCGTGCGAAGTATGTCCGGCTTTTTTTTTTTAATTCTTATTAGTAAATTATAAAAGTTTTCATTGATGTGATTGTCGTTATTGATTTGATAACCTGGACATCTGTTTTCAAATGACATTTACTAAAAATATATTAAAAAAACAGATTTAAGTTGTATAACTTATAATAGTAAATAAGTTGTATTACTGACGTGAGTTTTTTGTTTTAACGAAAATTTTTTTTTTTTTATTATAAATACTTTAAAATTATTGAATTTAACATAAAAATATATTTTCTGAGAAACATAGGTTGTAATCATCCTTTATGTAAAAATGTTTGAAAGTACATATAGTACATAACTACACAGTCTATAGTTAAGATTATAAGTATATATATTACGAATGACGTATTTGTTAACGGATTAAAAAAGTTTTTTTGGTTCCAATTTTTCGAAATACTCGCACTCGAATCTCACGTAATCTTTTGTCGTGTTACGTATTTACGAATAATCGTGTACGCATAACAGCGGGTCAAAGTTTCCCTGAAGGGATCGGGGCTTACCTTCTGTGGACGTTGAAAATATGTGGGCCTGTATATGATATTATATACAGTTTTATATTTTAGACTAATAATATAGCGTTAAAAAAAAAAAAAAATTTCGTTGTATATTTAAAATTTAAAATTCTAAACGAAGTGAAGAAGCTAGTGTTTTTTCGGTGATTTTTTTTTATTTCTCTTTTTCTTTCTATTTCCTTTTTTTTTTTTCCGTGAATCCTTTTTCGTACGGATCTGTATGTCGAAAAGTTTCGATCAGCATCATATATATTATAATACGGATAAAACGTAATGGTACAAAATATTTCTGCAGAAAAAAAACTTATCTCCTCCTAAGAGTCATAATAAAATGTATAATGTCCATTTAAAACTCGAGTATATATACATGCGGGCGTGTGTAGCCTTTAAACACCGGTGTCGTTCTTCTGACAGTTCAGTGATACGGCCGGGGGACCATTTTATACAATTTAAAGTAATTTATGGAGACTTTAAGGCCTGAGACCGAATAAATAATAGTGCTAAAGATAACGTATTATTATTGTATAACACAGGTATAGCGTCCCGAGCACGCAACACGCGTATGCGTGCTGCAGTCATGTCATTAAATCGCAATACACATAATATATGTCCCCTCGTGGTGCGTTGTAACTCTCCAAACAGTATTATAGTTCCACTCGAGCCTTTTGGTTTCCAGTGTTTTTGTGAGTTAAATAAAATCTGGTAACGTAGTATAGGCACTTTGGAAGTCGAGAATTTCAATGTCGATCAAGAGTAAATTTTGGCATTCAAGCCATTTAATTTTTTATTTTTTAAAATTAAAAACATTGAAAATGTCTGGTGTTCAAGAGAATTTTTTTCTGAGAAAATTCTTCATATCATTTAAACCCAAAAACTCGATACGAAATCTTAAAATTAAATATGATTAACGAAACTGATAAAATCTTAAAAATTGCTACCTAGCTTATTATTTGATGAGTAGTTATGACATTCAATCATTTTGAACGATACACATTTGGAAATTCAACAGAAAAAATTTTGGAAAATTTTAATCTCAATTGGAATTTTTCAGTACACATCATGTCCTTCAGAACACTAAACAACATTATTTATAACTAGATGCCGTAATTTTGACCATTTTTTTTTTTCTGTTGTAATCATATTATCATAAACATATTATTCAATAAGTAAAGAAGTAAAAGTAAAGAAAGAAAACTTGTATACGTACAATGTACATATACAATGTATAAAAATGTGTACTAGACAACTTATAATGTATAAATTTATTATTATTATTATTATACTTTCGAATATCGAATAATAATCGATAACATTTCAATCTCACCTAATTTTTTTCTCATCAGCATTAACACAACTCCGAAATGAAGTCATGAAAATGTAATAATCTGATTATTCGTTGACGTGATGTAATATATTATGTAAATTATATGCACTAACGACTACAGAGTTTGCTTCAACTCTCCAAATACGCATTTACACGCAAAATATAATAATTTTGGACCATGAAATCAGTTCGATTTCAAACGCCGCGCACTGACATTTTTCGAATCCTCAACAATATTATTGCGCATGTATACGATATTCGGTATGAACATGGAAAATACGCATATAATTTCAATCAGTAGTTATATATACAGCTAGCCACGCAAACAAGATCGACAGTGCAGGTTATCAATGGGGATGTAATGTAATTATTACTGAAATACATACGTTTATAAGCACATCGACATTGAATCTCCATCAATGTTGTATAATATTTTCAAAGTGACGTGCGAGAAGATAATATATATTATCATTCAAAAATATTTAAGCTCTAACACTATTTTTGTCTGATAATTTGTGTTTTATATTTCAGTTCTAACCATTGTCTCTGTTCTCATTGATATTCGCTTATTATCACACTGACGACATTATTGAGTTATAATTAGTGGATATTATAATAATTGCAAATTAATTAATTCTGAAAAGTCGTTTAGATTTTATTATTTTGGTTCGCCGTTTTTTTTTTTTTTTTTTTTTTTTTACTTCAGTAATTTATGCTTGGCAATATGCCCGGTCACAAATTAGCGACCGCAATTATTTATTAATTTTCAATATTTTTTTTTTTTACAATTATGTGTCGTCTAAATAACATTTACAAACAAACAGTCTAAACGTGTTACGCGCATGCATACCTTGTACTTTTTCTTCTTAAACGTGTCATGTTATAGTTTAAGAAATAGACAAAAGAGGGCTTCCGTTTAATTTCTGACGCATTACAGGACGAACGTACACTGAAGGGTTCCAAGTTCAAAGTAACATTTTCGTTTACTAAATGAAAAGTATGGAAATCGTATTAATGTATTTGTCGTTGAAAACTCTTTCGCGAACCGAATTTATTTAATGTTTGCATACGGCTCACACGTAAAAAATCCAATGATTATTATTGAAATTATGTGATATTATTAAACTGTATCAAAGTCAATATAGTTTGTAAACATTGTTTCACAAAAATAGGTCCTGAAAAGAAATTATATTTCTATGTTTTTATTATTATCTTTTTTTTATTTCTTTTTTTAAACATTAAATTTGATTAAAATATGAATTATTATCGTTGTACCTATGAGTCTTATAAAAAAAACAGTATTTGACTATCTCAATTTATCGTAAGACATATCACAATGAATAAATTCTTGTCGGATACTCTCCATGTGAAATAAGTATTATATTTTCATATATAAAAATAATTTTTCAAACATTCCAGTTGTTCTCGACAAAAACCGTCGAATAACGATGTGGTGCCACCGGCAAAAGTAATTTCCATTTTTTATTGAAATTAAAAATGTACCGATTTCCGTTCGAGACGGCGTTACGTTAAGTTGAAATAATAATAAACAACTATTATTATTCTATCTGATGCATAAAATTTGTTAACCATTTTTTAGTTTGTTTATTTGTTTTTTGTTTTTTTTTTTTTTTTATCGTTAATCGTTAATCAATGCATTTTGAATTTAATTCGGACTCGTTGTTATTTTACTAAACGTATCCTGCACCTCTATATATATTATTTTATATTGAATTTAAAGCGTTGTATCAGCTGCGAATGATTTAAATTTAAATATCAACTCTAAAGCGCACTATACGAATTTATAACAACAATGATTATTCATTTTTCTCGATTATTACTTAACAGTATTGGGAATTTAGAAGTTCGCAATTTAGGAGTTTGGAATCGAACACTTTGCGTGAAAACCGAGCTATTTAGTTGATTCAATTAAATTTATTTGAATTTTTCAATCCAATTTATGAACCCTTGAGGGTCTAAAGAAATAAAATAAAAACGACGAATCGCGATGACATTAAAATGGCACTGTTCCAACGAGTGCCCTTCTGACGGATCTTTCAATGTTTTAATCGGTTGCTGTGAATGCAGCACACGTTTAACACCAGTTCGACACACAATTTTATTATTATTTAGCAACTGAATAAACACCACCGTTCGGACACATAATACGTATTTGTAACAAAACAACAATTCAACAGATAATAGCGGTATAGAACATTATGTTATTATTCGACGGTGTGTTCCACATTAAATATGCAAATAAAACAACAATAATTTATCCTCGAAACGCGATTGGGCGACCCATGCTTAATATAATGCGCCGCGGCCAAACTTAAAGTCTACAGACGTCTACAATACGAATTTTATACGATTCGCGCGTATATCGTTTACCGAACACCGTTGCATAAACAATAGGCGTACCACCTACATCAGAGGCGATTCGAATAGATTTAGAATTTTTTGGTTCACCGAACCACTAAAAATACATTGGCAGTCGGGTGGGTTGGTGTTTATAATGTGACATCAGAGCGATGGTTTTCAAAGCCAGAGCTTATAGTTGGTTGAAACAAAACTCCGATCGACAATTAATAAAAATAGTGGACACAAGTCTACAGGACAACTCGGTGTTAATATCTTGCGCCTGCAAGAAGCGAACTCGTATGTACGTGAAGTTAATTAATATTTATTTCTCAGGTGATATCGAGGACGAAAAATTAATTGATATTTTAAAGTACCAAAAATCTAACACTAGTGTTTTCACTGCCCAAGACGAAATCTTACGTTAGAAGAATAAAATGCGAAAAGATATTATTTTCATAAATAGGTGTATCGATGTTACGTCTTGCTATCTAAATTCAAAATTGAAATTATAAGAAGCTGAAAATATTTTTCAATATAATAAGTATTCTTCGTTCCTCGGGTGGGATATTCTTAGCGGTAGAATTGAATAATTCTAAAGAAACATTAAGTAATTAATAAATTACTTAATGCGCGAAGCTTTCCGTTCGTTATACAAGAAACAATAATTTTCCCAGTTATATTACGTTCAGCATATTTCACCAAATTCATATAATAATCCATGTACAATTCATAATTTGTGAGTAGTTTTGCCGTATTTTGAAATGTAAATGTATTATAATTAAACATAAGATAAAGTCTGTATACAATTTTCCATTATATAATCGATAAATTCAATATTTTTGTGAAATAGTAACGAAAAGAAATCTTCCATTTTTTGTATCAACATTTATAATAACAGTCATATGACCCGTAATTCTAACTTGAACTCTTATAAAAAATTGTTTTTTTGAACCCAATTTTAAAAATTCTACCATTAGTGGAAAAAAGCGCGAGAACTCTTCTACCGGATTAGTGATTTAATGTTTTACGAGGATGACAAAAATCTGAATGAGTAAAAACTGTTCAACTGTTTTCGTTGTTGCTCTCCACACAAATTCATGAAAGCTTACAAATGGTTCACCATCGTTGACCTATCAAATGTTCTTAAAAATCATTAACGGTTCACTGAACACCAGGATCAATTAAATACACTTTCAGCTTTGGGGACATTATACCGGAAAACGGATCGATGCGTAATGAGGTCAGTGTTTCGTAAAATTATAATGGATTTTGAAAAACGATAAAATATTAGGCTCAAATCGAATTTTATATATTAAAAATTTAATTTTAAATATAACTAAAAGTTTTATACTTATTTTAGACACTGAGAGGAGTGAAGCGTATTCGTTTTATTAATTTGATGTGGGTTATTTTTTCCTTGTTTGTATGAAGACACTTTTTTTGAGTAGAAATACTAGTCCAAAAGTTTCACATTGCAGTAACTTTTTAGATCAGAAACTGCATTTAGTTAATACTTTTGGGAGATAATTTTTAAAAATTCTCAATAGTTTTTCCAAATGAATGGAAGAACTACCGAAAAATGTTTTTCGATTTGATTAATTTTCCGATACTCATGCGCAAATAGTAAACCATTTTTTCGGTAAAATTCTTAAATTGCATTAATACGGATTACGGCCAAAAATCATTTGTTTAAACGCACTCGTCCTCTAATTTAATCTACTCTACCTTGGCACTTTATCCTTTGTACACGCCAACAATTTTCCTAAATCACATATATACGTGTATGGTCTCCAACGATTGTGACTATACGCCATAAATCCTTGAAAACTTCTCCTACAATGAAAAAAAGCAATTTCAGTTCAAGCGTTAATCATCCGATCTAATAAATACACACAAGTAATTGAAATCACGCGGAAGGGTGGGGTGGTGTTCATTTAGTTTCGGACACGTGTGAGTGAATAAAAATCGGAACGTTTAAGTGTGACACATTGTTAGGAGACAGGGAGTTGATGCCAAGAGAGGGGAAGAAACTTTTTAGTTACGTATGTTAAAGGAGAGAGCCGGACAGATAAGTAATATTTGACGGAAGTTACATGTATCTCAGCCTCGGTAATGGTGCAAAAGGTGCGCTATGAAATCTACGTAAATGCATTGTTATTAAATTACTTCATTTTCTTTTCTATTTATTTTTCTTCTAAAGTAATATATTTAGTATAGTGAGTGAAAAACATATTTAAATAGATTATTTTCGAACATACAGGTAATTTGTGTATCAATATTATAATTCTAAAGTATTCTCTTTTTCTCATTGCAGTCGAACTTGATTGAATGAAATAAAATTCATTTTTGTTTTTGGCCATAGATTACGGTTGGGTTAACATAAAAAAAAAAAAAAAATCATGGGCTCTCAGACCTTTACATTCTGTATAGAGTACAGTTACTAGTTGCTTCCCACGGTATAAGTCACTTCCTATTGTGGCCCGAAAAATCTTGGGGTACATATGATACGGTTTTTTTTTCGAATAAATACACACCTAATTATTACTAATTAAATTTATATATTTGTTTATTATTTTAAACTTTATTTTTATTTGGACTTGGCTTGGATTTCAAACTGTTTGTATCATAATTTCTACAGGTAAGTTAAAAATGTTGTTTTATTTTATTTAAATGTTTGTTCTAAATTTTTTTTTTTCGACTTTGTAATATTATTGTGACATATAGCATCGGTGAAAATTAATTTGAACATTACAAAAAAAAAATAATTCATTTTTTGGTATTTTAGTACATACCTAAATTGACATTATTCGACAATTAAAAATAGTATAATTACATGTATTATGAGTCATATTTATTAAATGTACGCATTAATAATATAATAGGTAATATGTTATGAACCTAAAATAATTATATGGTAGTCAACTGTTGTTATTATTAAATTAAGAGTGATAATATTTTATATGTGATAGACAAAATTTAAAAATAGTAAATATTTCTATAAGTGATAAAACTAAAAAACTGGGTCAAAATTCGGATTAAAATTTTTTTGCATATTTATCTTTAGGATGCAGCTATACCTAGTATGCATTTTCTTTAAACTCTGGTTTATATAACTATAACATGGAATTAATGATGTTTAGTTCATACCCTTTAAACTGTCTACGCACGCATATGGTTTTTACTCAAATATATAAAATGTTGGGTAGTTACAACTTTGAAATGAAAATTGAGAATTTCGAAAAGACGATCTTAAATCTTAAAAACTGCGTGGAAATGGTTTTTGGTGTGTAATGGTGATGAAGCAGAACATAATTTGAGACGTTTTTTGGACCTACCTACCGAAATAACGTGAAACCATTTATAAAAAAAAAAAAAAAAAAAACAAAAATCACTTCATTACGCAACCTTGACATTCACCGCAACAATCATTTTCAATCAATGCGTTTCATATATTATTCATTCTTCCTTGAATAAATCCCGCCCACGTTCCCTACTATAATAGTCGTACTAAGTCAACCGATTCGATGAAAACGGCTTTCATTAATCATCAACAGGTAACAAACAATGTTAATGATTAATACCGTTGCGCAACATACGAGTATTGAGTATAACACACGTTGTACTTCGCGATTGTGTAAGTCAATATGATATAAAAACGCGGAGAAGACGAAATAAGTTTCCGAACGGGCAACGTGA
This sequence comes from Stegophylla sp. TES_Ste_2020, assembly GCA_025469315.1. Taxonomy (NCBI): domain Eukaryota; kingdom Metazoa; phylum Arthropoda; class Insecta; order Hemiptera; family Aphididae; genus Stegophylla; species Stegophylla sp. TES_Ste_2020. The sequence goes on from JAIPRM010011556.1 coordinate 8,022, forward strand.
ACTCGCAGAACGAACGATAGTCTGTTTTATTGAGTTCGGAAGTGTTGTCGGGTGAAAATCAAAAGTTTCTACCGTTAAGTTTGTTTGTCGAATGTTAAAGAGGTGAATGTCATGTGTTCGTAGCGAATCCGCGGTGAAGTGCGAGGACCGCACGTCCCCCCCCCTCCCATGTTGTTGCAGTTTAAAATATGATATGTTATCTACTCGAAACTTACAACTATAGAAACAACCAATAGAAAAATCGTCGATGCGTTTCATCGTGTTTACTGTTGCTATTTTTTTTATTATTGCGTTTATTATTTTTTTTGTAAAATCCAAAAATAAATAAATACGTCGTGCAATACATTATTGTGTTATTATAATACCTACAAACGCGGTTTAAAAATGGAAGTTTGCATCATTAATAGAAGTCACCGAGCTATGTACACAATAAATGTGTCACCATACGAGCACATTTCTTTCAAATTATTACTAATATTACATATTATTATCCAGCAGTTGCTTAATATAGTTTAGATAACATAACGTTTTTTGTGTTCGACAAACTATAAGCTAGAAATCAGTCATGCATATTTTAAATCTGCCTACTAATTCAGACAATAATATTAAGTTATAAATAATTATTATAACTGTGTAAATGCTATTTTGTTTACCGTTTTATTTTATTTATTCAACACACGTTTTCGTAAGGTTTCTCTAATATTATTATAGTTAAAATAAACAATGATTAATTTTAATTTTTATGTAAGTAAGTTTTTATACACTATATCCCAGTAGTCTCCAAGAAACTAATTTCAATGTTTTTTTTTTGTTTTTTTTATCATTATACAACAAACATTTACACTTTCTAAAAAATATAAATTTAATTAAATCGTATAAAAATATTATCAATTTGTATGGAAATTTATATTTCATCTATTAATTATTTTTAATGAAGAATAAAACGTATTAAATACAAGAAACTTGTAATTAATACGTTAATTAAATGATGAATTATCATTTAATTATTATTCTTATGCAATACACTTATCTTCTTTTTCAAAATTTTATATTCAAATTTGAAAAGCCAAACATACTTCGCACCACGGATATTCTTCGGGTCAGACTATCTTGATGGGTTTGTAGAATTTTAAAGAAACGGTAAGTCGTCTCTTCAATAAGACGATTCTGAACGAAGGAAGTTCAATAATGTAATTTACAAAGAATAATAAAGGTCGTCATTTTCAACACATTTACGAAGGACATCTGACCCGAAGAGCGAACAATATATCCGTGGTACAAAGTATGTCCGGCTTTTTTTGTATTTACTTTACTTTTTTTTATTAATAAATAAAGAGAGGAAAAAAAATTAATACGCAATTAAAGTGTTAGAAAAATGTCCATAAATTCTTTTTCACGTTTTCAAAATTTTCTCGCGCCAATATGTTTCTCATACTAATGTCTATCTGTATTTAAATTTTCATAAAGTTTGGATCAAAAAAACGATGATTTCCGAGATTTTTTGTAAAATTTCGATTAATTCCCAACGGAATATTTCATGCATCAGGTAGGATAATAATAATTGTTTATTGTTGTTTCAACTTAACGTAACGCTGCCTCGAACGGAAATCGGTGGTACATTTTTAATTTCAATAAAAAATGGAAATTAACTTTTGTTTGGTTTGCCGGTGGGCAATCGCATCGCGTTATTCGACGGTTTTTGTCGAGAACGTTTTCCGGAATGTTTGAAAAATTATTTTTACATATTATGAAAATATATAATACTTATTTCATATGGACAGCATCCGACAGGGGACACGAGAGTCCGTCCCCCGGCCGTATCGCTGAACTGTCAGAAGAACGCCCGGAGATTAAAAGCTACGCACGCCCGCATGTACACGACTTTACACGGACATTGTATATTTTATTATTACTCTTGGGAGGAGATAAGTTTTTTTTTCCGAGAAACATTTATACATACCATTCCGTTTTATTCGTTCGCGCGAATAACGCATTTTTTACGCGCATAGTCAAAATGTATTTATTATTATTATTATTATTATTATTGTTTTTCACTTAAAACGTTATACGCTCTATTTTGAATTCGAAAACGTTTAATAATTATTTTCAACTGTTTGAGTGTCAACGAAAAGAGTACAGTGTAATAATAATTGTTACAATAATTTACGTACATTTTTTAGCACACCAACCTCCTCCTAACACTATTGTCGTCGAAATTCATTTCGAAACTACAACACAACGCACCGTTTGCGTACAATATATTCGTGGCGTTAAAATACACGAATAATTTAAATAATAATAATATGTACTTGTTAGCTAACGGATTTTGATAATTTTTTTTTTTTTTTTTTGCTAAGCGATCGTTAATTTATCAAAAATTAAAGCCGAACGAAAATTAAAAAGCCGGACATACTTCCCGCACGACGGGTGGGATTCTCTTGACGAGTGTATTGAATTTTAAAGAAACGATAAATCATTTCTTCAATAAAACGATTCTGAACGAAGGAACTTAATACTATAAAAAATAAACGAATGAGAAAAAAAAATGTAGAAAAATGTCCAAAATTTTTTTTTTACATTTTTAAAATTTTCTCGCGCCAAAATCTTTCTTATATTATTTTCTACCTATGTTTAAATTTTCATATAGTTCGGATTAAAAAATGATGGTTTCCGAGTCGTTTTTGTCAAATTTTGGGTAGTTTTTTCCAAAAAAAAAATAATTGAAGAATTGAGAAATTTAAAAAATGACCTCTCTAAAGTACAATGTAGAGGCAAATCCGGTTTCAAAAAGTTACTGATCGAAACTTTTGGACAAGTATTTCTATACGAAAAGTTGTACACGGAAAAAAATATAAATAAATAAACATCATTGTAAAAACACTCTAGCTTCTTCATTTCGTTCAGAATCTAAAATGTATTTTCGATTTGTCCTTCCCCTCCTCCTTTCCACCGAAAGTGAGTATAAGAAAATAAATGCACTGACCCGGCGTCGCATACCCGTGTCGGTCGTTTAACTCCATCCCATTCATTATTTCGAATTCACGCACTCGGCGGTGTTCGCTGTGTGGGTAGATACTTAACGCACGTGTTAATGGATTGTTTATTCATCGGCTGAACGGTACAAACCGTGAATGGACTCGTAATCGTGATCTGATCGAAGAATGAGACCACAAATATGTTATAGGGAATATACTTAAAACACCGGAAAGCATTAAAGCGCCTAAAAATAAACGAGCACACAAATTTATTACAACATTTGGATCGAATTTTAACCGAAAAATACTGTGTAGCCGTATTTCATCAGGACCTTATTTTGGTCGACAAATGTTGCATATTTGGTTAGGTTAGGCAACCGCTGCCTTCAAAATCACCTCTGATAATAGTATAATATTCCACTGAGTTTTCAACGACGAATCGAGTATTGTTTTAAATAGGTCCACGAATTAAACCCCAATTTTTTGATCGTGAACAAAGTAAAATTCTAAATAGAATGAATGAGACTTCGTCTATCAGCACCAATATATTATGTACTTTCATTTGTATGTACTTGTTTTCAAATTAACGTCAAAAAACTGTCATGATCAATCAAATATGTATATGAACACACGCCTTCGAGTGGTTTGCAAATTGGTCGAGAAAAACGAAATTTGTAAACTTAAAAAAAAAAAAAAAATTTGATAATAAAAAATTTAATTTTTAGTTGAGCATTTTTTTGTTTTTTTTTCAAAAAGAAAACTAGAGGGTTTTTTTGATGAGAAAAGCTTAGTAACCGGATTTTTCTTCAATCTATATCTGCGCCTGGAAAAAAAAAAAAAAAAAACTAAAACACGGTAAAAACTCAAGCTATTAAATTAAATGGAATAGTACAAACTCGGTGGCACGAATTTTAATTTAAATAAAAGTAGGACGTTTGGCGAAGATTTTTTTAATTTATTTAGAGCATTTTCGGGGGTGCACTCAATAAAATCCGGAAATGACTCATTTAAAGACTACTCTAATATATATAATATATATATATTCAGGATACTTCCCAGTACGATTTGACAAATTCAATATATTTTGTTCTAGTAATAATTACTTAAATAAAGTAAATATTTAAATTTTTTTTTGGAAAATTATAACAACTGCATTATTCTACAACAATAACATATATATATATTTTAGCATCCAAATTTACAAATTTGAAATTTTACACCATAGTTTTAGAAAAAATTCAAATAGCCGTTTTGTGAACCTGATGTAAAAAAAAATATTGATGCTTAAATCTCTAATGACGGATACTTCGTTCATTTTTTACGATTTTTTTTTTTTTTCTTATGAATAATTTAGTAATTTTGTCAAATACATCATAATAATAATGATATTATGACGTCAGTATGATTAATTACACAATATAATTGAATTATTCACTTGCTCAAAAAGAAATCGTAGAAATTAACTTTCATTAGAGATTTTAGCATCAATATTTTTTAGATTCTGAATGAAGTGAAGAAGCTAGTGTTTTTACAATGATGTTTATTTATTTTTTTTCTGTGTACAACTTTTCGTATAGAAATACTTGTCCAAAAGTTTCGATCAATAACTTTTTGGAACCCGATTCGCCTCTAGATTGTACTTTAGAGAGGTCATTTTTTGAATTTCTCAATTCTTCAATTTTTTTTTTGGAAAAAACTACCCAAAATTTGACAAAAACGACTAAACGATAGATAGAAAATCCTATAAAAAAGATTTTGGCGCAAGAAAATTTTGAAAATGTGAAAAAAAATTTCGGACATTTTTTTTTCTTATAT
>JAIPRM010011557.1:0-12810 GCA_025469315.1 Stegophylla sp. TES_Ste_2020
TCCGGTTTCAAAAAGTTATTGATCGAAACTTTTGGACAAGTTTTTCTATACGAAAAAGTGTTAACAGAAAAAAAAAAATAAACATCATTGTAAAAACGCTAGCTTCTTCACTTTGTTCAGAATCTAAAATTGGAGAAAATACAGACAGATATTACGAAATATATATATATACTATAAGCATTTAATTACTGAAGGTTGATAATGTTTTATTGCAACTTATGTATTTTTTAACGCTGAATACGATGGTGTAAATTAAAATCCACGTGTAACAATAGTTTTCTAACTATTTTATTCTATTTTGAGAATTCAATATTTTCGGTTATTATACTAAATACCTACTATTTCACAAACAAGGTCAAGTAATATATATTGTGACCTAGTGGAAATGGAACCGGCCTAACACGCCAACAGTACCGGATTCGATTCCAGCCCGGCACTCCGAATTTTTTGCATTTTCTTATATTATTAACTTCCTTCGTTCAGAATCGGTTTACGGAAGAAATGATTTATCGTTTCTTTAAAATTCAATACACCCGTTAAGAGAATCCCACCCGTCGTGCGAAGAAAACCCATCGTGCGAAGTATGTCCGGCTTTTTTATCACGCTTACACAATGCTAACTAAGCCACTAATTCGTTTCATTATAAAATATATATAATATTATATATCGATTCAGATGATATGAAACTGTTATCTTTCTGCCTGTTCTGTGATTTTTTTTTTGAAACGTCATTTTTACAAGTAATCACTTTTCAGTGGCGTATCTGAAACTCAATCGACGAGGAAGCGAATTGAAAATTTCAATATATCATCAAATATAACATGGAGGTTAAGCCCCTCCTACCCCGCCAAAAAAAAAAAAATAAAATAAACTACAAATTTTGACAGTTATGGCATTTTAAAATTTTATTTAATATTTTAGAGCTTATACATACAACAAATTTAACAGGAGACAGGAGAACAAGGAATTTTCTTTTAGTAATATTATACCTCATTTTAGATTCTGAGTGGAGCAAGTGCTTTTACAATAAAGTTTATTTTTTTTTAGAAACACCTTTTTGCACAAAAATACTTGGCCAGACGTTTCTTTATAACATTAATTTTTCAAAAATTACCGATAAATTGACTAAAACGAATAAAATATGACTAAATTAGATTATTTTCATGAAATCGAATTAAATAATTCAGTCATGACTCCAAAAGTAATAAGACTAAAAACTTAAATACAAGCAGAAAAAATTAAAAAAAATAAATAAATTACCACTTTCAGGGCAAGTATATGATTTTAGAATTACCTGGTTTTTTTGTAAGTTTTTACCTAATAAAATTTTTAATTCTTGATTTTATTAGCTGAAAATGTGACATAATCTCATTCACATAATTATACGTGTAATGAACTAGGAAAAATATCGTAAATCGTAAGCAAATTTTTTTTTTTCATAATCGTTTAACGTTCTAATTTCTATGCAACTGGTAATTTTCCGGTAAAAATCAATTTCTTTCAATCAAAACCTTTTAACCTTTTAACTTTTAAAATTTAGACTACACTCAATATTTTTTTTTCCAAAAAGATTTCTCGTGTTTTAAAACCGTAAAATTTGCATGAAATTTGACCGATAAATAAATTTTTACAAGTGTTGAAGTTAAAAATGTATTCAACAGAGTATGAAGATGTCCATTTCTAATAATTGAGGCCGTACTACAAAATTTGGAATTTTAAAGTGTCTATAGTGAATCTAAGAAGGGGGGTTTAAGGTAAATACCCCCTCTCTTGAGCTAATTATATTAAATCTTATGAAATTTACCTTTTAATTTTACATGACACAACACACAATTTATAAAAGACGTGTAATACCTATAAATTTATAAATAATATATAACCTAAACGAATTACGATGAACTTATTAGGCGGACTTGATCACATATGCACGATTGTGTAAAATGCATATACAAGTGACCTTATTAAATAAGTATTTAAATTTTAAATGTACATTTTGATAATTTTTCATGTGTGCTGTATATGTTTATGAAATAAGTGAAAAATTAATATCAGTTTATAACTTTATCAAAATTATAAAATGGCAAAACAGAAAAGTTTTTACCATATTGAGTACTGTATAAATTATAATTATACCCTCTCCTTGGATAATTTTTCAGTCTACCACTAGACAGTGCATACTTTTGCGTATTTCATATAATTTTCTGATTTTATATTTGTTTGCTCGTTTTGATCTCTTCATTTTTTTCGTTGTTTTTTTCATGCACTATTAATATTTTACAAAAAATTATAAAAATTTCCTCCAATCAGTCAAAAGTGAAACATCCAGTATTAAAACAGAAATAGTATTGTGAAATGTATTTCTCAATAATTAAACATTTTTATTTCTTAATTATTCATAATCAATATTTTTGAATAACAGTACTACTCACTGGTACAAAGATATTCTAAACGAATATTTTCAATCCCTCGCGCATAATATTATAATGGATCGTTTTAACGGGCATTATAATATTCTCGTGATCATGTTTTTCAGTGTTCCAAACATACGTTTTCAAGACCCGAACATTCACGGACGAGGGGCTCCTCATTTTCGCCTGTGCGCGGCGAAGTGTTATACAGTCAAACGTCCCGTTTCCTTCGGTGATATTGAATTGAGTCCGTGCTACTTTTATGTGTTTGAAGTCCAGCTTATCTTTGAATTGAGTCCGTATAGTCGTATCGAATAGTTCGTGAACACACAATATTTACTTTTAAATAACCTTACGTTAAATTATTTTACGAGTGAAGAAATTGAGTGTATTAGTGCTTAGGGAAAATCAAAAAGGAAATAAGAATTATTGAAGGGTTTAAGTTTCGATTTCATAAAAATATGTTGCAAGGCGAGGTTCAACAGTGGACATGATGAAAAAACCCGTGTGTTTTTTTTTTAAATTAACCTCTAATAATGTTTTGTTAGATATCTATTATGAACATAACCAATGATGAGTGTGTCGAACAAGTACTCACTAAACAGAAAATCAGTAACGCTGTTAAAATAAAAGCTGCAGATGATACTTCTGCCTATTTCTGATACATATATTAAATTAAGAAATAAAGCAAAAAGACCATGCAAATCAGCATTAGAAAAAGAAAAATTGTTACGGGAGCAGACAATTAAATACAAAAAATAAACAAATTTGCAGATTTGATTTTTTTAAATCTGTATCGTTTAAATTTTTCCAGCCAGTTTATGATTATTAACATTATTTTACTACACATAACTAACTATACTAAAAAGAACTATTATTAAAAAAACAATGAAAGCAAACACATACATTTTTGTGATACTACACAGCCAACCTCCACGTGTTGTCTCCTGGGTACCGCTAATAGGTTGAAGGGACTGAACTCGAATAACCTAACAATATTGGTCGGACTCAACTCCGATAACCCAAAAATACGTATTTGCGGGACTCAATTCAACGTCAGCCTTTTTCTTGCCCTCGCACTACGACGACACTCGACATCGGTGGAACTTACCGGGTCGGGTCTTCCGGTGTAAATCGAACGCGTTTATTGTCGTCACCATTGTAACAATATCGTATAAACGCGCCGCGTAGTCGTTAAGAGTCATTAGTGCCACAACAACAACAATAATAATAATAATAATAATAATAATGTTCCCAGTCGTGTGTAGTATACCTATGCCGGTGCACATAATATAAACGGTCGATTGGAGGAAGGCGACGGAATACAGCAGACCATGGACGTCATCTGTCCTGTCCAAGACTGGGATCATAATAATAATAATAATAAAATAGTAAAACGATAATAATTATACGATAATTACTATAAGTGTTATTTTACACGTCACCGTTTGACGACGGGTGCGTTTCGATTTTTCCGGCCGATTTCGATGGTGTTGGGGACGGGGGAGGAGAAGTAATAACGTTATTATTACTATTATACACCTATACGCGATAATTTAGTGTATAATAATGATAATAAACGATGACAAAATATTAAAAAAAAAACTATCGTTTTCCGACGATGACAAAGACAACGGCCGCGCGCGATACAATACTCGCGTGGCGCGTAATGAGCGTGACGCGATAATATAATAACAACAATAATAAAATATTATAAAAACGTAATTTTATATTTCTCCTCCAATCGCGTCGTGTATATTATACGTTTCGTATACCATAAGACACACGGCGCGTACGTACATGCGTCCCTCGAGGGTCAATAACGTTCTCACGGTTTTTTTTTTCCTTCTCCGTTCGGACGCTTACAAACTTATAAACGAACACGATGATAGGAACGAAAACTTCGGTACATTATATTATTATTATTACATTACGTTTTGTATTGTACACATACATATAGAGGTACTATGGCCGCCTCGTTCTTCGGTTTTCCGTGTTTTTTTCACGCCCACGCCACCCAACCTCCCTCCGGTGCCACACGATGTATTTTTTTAATATTTTTTTTTTTTTTTTTTTTTTCTGTTAACATCTCACTCGCTGTATATAATAATGTAATATAGCCGCCGCGCCGGTCACTCCCAATCGTTACTACGCGGGAAAGAATTCTCTCGGTGGTTTTTTAGGACCCCGGAGGTGTAGTGTGTGTGTGTGTGTGTGTGCATTATATACGTACACTCGTGTACGTGATATTATTATTATTATTATTATATACACGTATGAGAGTGTGCGCGCGCACGAGTATACACACACACACACTGTGTACAAAATATTATTATTATCATTATTATATTGTAATACTCACGACGATAACAATAATTATTTAGTAATTATTATTATTTGTTTAGGCCCCTATGCCGCGAGTAGATTACACGACGACGCGACAACGCGCGCCACCCTATCTCTCCATTCCACGCGATCCGCCGGTGGAGATTTCATTGTTTTTCCCGTCGTTACATTTCCTACTCGTACGATATGCGCGCGCGCGCCCGTATGATTCGCATTTCAGCTATTATTATTATTATTATTATTATTATTATTATTATTATTATCGTACGTGTAGGCGCACCCGCGAACGATATTCGGTATCCGAACGTGTTCCCGGATGCTGCTGGGGTCACCCGGATGCTGCGTGTACCAATATTGGGTATTATGTCTTAATATATAATGCAAAACGAAAACAATGATAAACTCGGTATTATTTTAATGGCAATGATCAAAATCAGATAAATTTTTTATCACATTTCAAATAGCATGTTCTAATAAATATATTATGCGTTTACATGTAAATTCGTTCTCTAGTCATATGTATAAATATCTATATATATATTATATATAGATCGGAATTATATTCTCTAAACATTATGACGTGATGATTTCATGTCTTTCAAAACAATCAAAGTATATTTTTCAAAAACACGAAAAATATGTATGATGTTTTATGACATTTAACATTTTAAACATTCTGTTAAAGTTATGTGGCACAAAAATGCGTTTAAATATACATTTTAAAAATGTATCATACTATTATTGTATATATTTCTATAGTATATAAAGTAACATTGATAATTACTCGTACATTAATTTACCTAAATCATTTCAATATTATTTTAAGAAATTTGTATACGTGAAATAAACTTGGATGATACTTAATAAAAATAATAATAATAATAATAAAAATTATTTTGTTCCTTTATAAAAAATCACGAATAACTGAATTTTGTTGCTTAATATAGTATGGAGCCATTTTTATACACCAGGATCTATTAAGTTGTTTTTGTGTTAATGAATAACTGTTCATCATTAACTGACGATACTAAAAGAAGTTTTTATTTTTATTTTATTTTTTGATTGCCGTCTTATTCTGAGAAAAATGATGCAATATTCCGTTAATATGCTACATCGTACTTACTATACTTAAATATAAAATAATTCATTTTTGTGAAAAAAAAAAAAAAACTCTGAATTCTGTGTTTTAATGATAACTTATGTCCTTCCAATTACAAGGATTCAAATGAAAATATTCAAAATCATAAAATTCTGATAATTAGCTAAACTAGACTGAAAAAATTAATAAGTATGACGCTCCTATGTAAGTATAGTATCAAAAAATAAAAGGCGTCTTCGATTATTCGAGCAAGATTTGTAAATCCTTAACGTTTTAAAACTCCAAAATCAAATTAAATTCAAAGTATATCGGTTTTTTCTTCATTTTCTGTTTTTTTTCCGTGAACAGTTTTTCGTATAGAAATACTTGTCCAAATGTTTCGACAAACAACTTTTTAAATCAGATTTCACATTAGATCAACGGTTTTCAAACTGGGTGCCGCGAAGATTTGGAATTTTTAATTCATAAATAACCGATTTGAATTTTATAGAAAATTAATACGTTCAATCTCTATGCATCTGCAATATATTTATGTGTTAATAAATCGATAGTTTGGAGGGAGAAAACTATTAAGAAAAGCCATCAGCTATATTCGATATAACTAAATTCAATTTTATTGGGGATGAAGGGCGGTGGACAAACTAACCCTTCTTAACTAAGTTGTTTGAGCGTCTTAATAAACTAAATTCATGTATGCAAGGTCGTAATGAAAATATTTTAAAATTGTCAGATAAAAGTTTGGCTTTCATCGAAAAACTATATGTCTATGGAAAACACTAAAAATCGATCAAGATTCTCTAATTATATTTCCACGTACTCCTGTGCTAGTTATAAATAACATTTTGTCGTTAATAATCGAGTGTATCTCACTGCTGGGAGTAAAAAAAGATTACATATTTTGCTAGTATTATTAGTATTAATATTTAAATCCTTTCGACGAATCACTAATAATTTGTGATTTGGTTGATTTACAGTTTGCTGAAGAAGAAATCAAAAATGCAAAAATGATCGTACATTGCAGGTGAAATTCAAAGACACCATCCGCAATAATTCTGGACATATATATTTTTGAATAATATCCAGAAATATATTATATAAAAGCAGACTAATCTTTTGCTTGTAAATAGGAGTATTCAGTATTTACTAATATGAAAGCAAAGAAATAAGAAAAACTAATTGCAGTGGAGCAAAAATGAGGGTATTATCTGTCAACCATAAACGTTTAAGAATTAAAGATATTTGTAATGACCATCAAACACACACACACACACACTTCTCATTAAATGTACCAACTAAATCAATATAATAAGTAATATAATGTAATAATAATTAAATCTATAAAGCACGTGTTCTTAATAACACTAGTTTGGTACAAAAATAAAATAATGATCTAAACAAAAAGGTACCGTGTGCCATTTAGATCTTATGAAAAGCGAAGTGTGCCATGGCCAAAAAGAGTTTGAAAACTTGGTGAAAGAACATTTTTTCAATCTAACTTTTTTTCTAAAATTGTTTTTCCAATTCTCAGTTAATAGTAGAATATATAACTGGTTAAGTAAAAAATACAATTTTTTTTGTAATAATAACAAACTTTATAAGTTTTAAGTAAAATTGTCTTGAATAAACTGAAGCACCACTCAGATTCGTTTTATTGAAGAAATTTTTTTTTTCTTTAAAGTGCAATACACCGACTAAGAATATCTCACCCGAGGAACAAAGGATACTCGTGGTGTGAAGTATGTCCGGCTTTTATATATGGTTTTGGAATATATATACGTACTATTATGGTTATCAAAGTTCTCTATCTGTCAATCAATATCAATATTCAGCTCTTTCAGAGTATAGCCCGAGAAAAAAAAGATAAACTCTTTAATTCCAATTATATTTAACTTGCTTTTATACCATTGTGTGACCATAATTTCCAAATTTCAATATTATTCGTTCACTTAATGATGTAAATGTGAAAACACATTTTATGCTTTTTCAACCCTTTGAAGTAATGTGAATTTTGCAAAATCCTTTTTTAGTATAGCCCTAAATGTAAAATGAAATAAAAATATAAATGGTAAAAATTTTAAATCTCTGACTATCACAGTTTAGGTCAACGTTTTATCACTCACGTACCCCTTTTCCCCCCATTAAGTATATTCGATGTATGCGATGAGTTAGGATTTTTGGATTTTGAAAATAAATTATTTAAGAATTTCGTTCAGTCCTGTCCATACGTTTTTTGACCCTGAGGTCAAAAGACGATAAGCAAACAAATCATTTTGCGTGTACACACTAGCACATGAAACATCAACTGGCGTATGTATACGAATAAACGTGTTCCATGGCTGTAAATTTGTAGGAAAGTGCATTTTTTTTTTTTTTTTGGTGATTGAGTAACATAGCTTTGTAAGTACATATTTTGAATTATTTAACAACAAATCCATGTATAAAACTTTTATTTTGCAATTTTTTAACGTTTTTAATTTTTTAGGTTATTTTTTTGCATTTTTAAGTCATATTTTCCTTTTTCACTTCATTTTCCGATATTTTTAATTAAATTCCGTCAAATAATAACATCTTTTGAAAACCTTTTTTTCCTTTACACAAGCTGTATAATATATGTCAAATTTAAAAATTATAAAAAAAATGTTTTTAAATGTATCAGGTGAATAAGGTTATACAAAATTGAAATTCAACCAAAAAATTTATTAAATAAACATATTTTTATGCATGTTAAATGTGATCTACTACTAATGTAGTAATGTATATAATATTCAATAATATCGATATAAGTATAAAAATTAAATTAAAAACCATTTTAAGTGCATTTTATATTGCATTTTAAGTGCATAATTCATTGCGTTTTTTTGAGAATTTTTAATGAATTTTTCTAAAGTTATTTATTATCAGCGCATTAATTAATATTCACAGCTCTAATAATAATTTATACAATGAATGTGATGGTAGTGAACAGCTACGTTCGATCGTACACAACAAACGTGTATACGATGTGGTATTAAATATTTCGTGTTCGGTTAACCAATTAAACTGGGTGACAAATAATTAATTTTACGGTCGATTTTTAAATCCTTTTGATTATGTGTGTGTGTGTGTGTGTGTGTATCTGAATAATAATATATGTATACATACATACACTGTTCAATGTGTATAACTCTTATTATAATACACACACACACACACACACACGCATATATATATATATTATTATACTTATAATATTATGTAAAGGTAAATACACGTCGAGTGCTTTACACGCGTATACATATATATATATATATTTATTATTTTTATACATTCACCTCAGATTCTAGGAATCCGGTTTGTTCGGGTGTAATCAACGCACAAGTTATTACGCTTTTTTTTTTTTTTTTTTTACTATTCGTCTTCCCGCGTATAATATTATTATTATTATAACAGGAGAGAGGTAGTTCTCGTCGTCGACGACCCGTGACATCTTCATATAATAATAATAATAATAATAATAATATCGTACGGTACAAAGAAGTAACATTAAGAGGACTGGTTTTGGGCGGATTAAATTAAAGAGAGAAATACCTACCTATATATATATATATATATATATTTGAGTTTGATCAGGGATCGTTAAACACACGACTTTACGAGACACCGTGTTTGTTGCGCTATTTCGTCGGACGGTTTCACACATTTACACGCTGCGGCGGCATAGGCCCCGGGATTACAATATACGATTATAATATTATTATTATTATTATTATTATTATTACCGTCATCGTGTACCACCGTCGCGTCGTCGGAAAGAATACACGTACACGTACTACGTGTGTTTGAATTTTATATACGTTGTGTTATATTAAATTAGCCCCGGAGAGTCTTCCGAAAAAAAAAAAATAATAATAAATAAATAAACGAAAAAAAAAAAAAAAAACATACGCGTCGTCGTTATCTCGACTTCTGTGGACGACGACGACGACGCGTAAAATAGAATCCGAGATTCCCGCGCGCCCGGACGGACGTGTCCTAACCTCTGGTTAAGATAGTTCGAGTTTTTATGTACAGAATACGGGTATAATAATAATATACGCATATAAATTATATCGTGTGTGCGTGTATATATACAGTGTGGTTCACAAGTCTCCTAATATCTCTTTTCCCAATCAGAGTATTGAAACGCGACTTCTTGTCGAATCCATAAGGAAATTTCTGCGTGTCATTTCAACAAAATATAATTTACTAAAGCTATTCAGTTTTTGAAATTTTTGTAATAGCTATTTTTTACGGTGATTTTCAACTTGGCTTTTTTAAATCTAGTGAATATCGGCCGAGTGCGATTGCTCGAGTTGAATCCTGAGATATTAGACAGCTTCTGTTGAGCACGAGTTTGGCGTACGCCGTGTGCGGAGTCCACTGACACACAAGTGTAAGTTGACAGGAATGCACGTGTACTAATGTATATTTCAAACGGTCAAGTGATTAAAAACTATATTACTGGGAAAGAAATCGAAAACTAACTCGTTAAACCACTAGTAAAACATAACATCTATACTCATATTAACGATTCTATGCAAATAGGACACAGGAGAAAAGTTTGTTGACATCTTGATGTTACGGATCTCAGGTCCCCGCCTAAGCAAAGTCAGTGTAAGTTAAATTTTTTAATTATTACAACAGTTGAGACGATTAACTCGATTAAATGAAAAAATAAATAAGATGAAATTTGTTTAGTTTGAATCAATCCGTTTTGATTTTTTTCTAAAAATACATATCACTTATAAGTAGAACTTTTGGCGCAGTTAAAAATAAGTTAAATTTTCGAACACCTGTGTTTAGTTTATCGCAATATCACAATACAATTTAAAATTTAAAATTAATCAGGCTCTAACACGGTGGTCAATTTACAAAATCGATTTTAATGATTTTTCTCATAGATTGCAGCTGTTGGTGTGAACGGACATCACATCGTTTTGCCACAGAGATACTCGAGTTTAATCGATACGACACGTCATTCAGAACACACTGTATACGCGTTCACACGGGTCGTCGACGTGTACGTGACAAGAGAGGAGCTAGCCGTTTACCTATTATTATGACCAAACACAAATACGTACTCGGCGGCGGCGACGGCGGCAGAGTTGGGCGTAAATAACTTGTAATAATTTATCACTTTTTACGACCTATCACTGTTTTCTAAAACATATATATATATACACATACACTATAGGCAGAACAGTATTATATACACACAAAAATATTATTATCTCCGCGCATAACAAATTCTTGACGAGAAAACCAGTATATATCGACGTTAATAATATTAATTGGTCGGCGGCGGGGCGCGAGCGCTCGTATAGGTGGTGGTGGTGGTGGTGGTACACGGTAAAGAGTCAAAAAAAAAAAAACTAATATTATATTGTATACGTTATACGGCATAGGTAGGTATGCACCGAAGAAATGGAAAAAAAAAAACGTTAAAAAATAAAAGACGGACTGCTGACGGTGGTATAACATGAGGAGACGCGTCGGAACACCTGCATGTCAGCAGCACCTCTAGCCCGGCAACAGCATATCGACTAAGAATTTAAAAAAAAAAAAATGGTCGAGAGGGTTACGAAAAAAAAAAAAAAAACAGTTACCACTTAAAGCACCCGACACTAATCGTCAGTAAACCACGTGATAAAATACCTTAGAGCAATAGTCACTGTTAATAAATAAGGCACTAATATTAATGCGAATTATAATTTTTTTTTTACTGGGTGCTCTACATCCATGCCACTCGCGCACAAAACACGTTCGTGTATCATATTATAATATTGAAAAAAGCCAAGCATTCTTCGTCAATGAGTGTTCTCCACTCATCTAAGTGTTGAATTTTCAAGAAACGATAAATCATATCCTCAATATAAACATTTTCATCAGTGGAGCTTCAGTTGATTATACAGAACAATAATATTTTCAGTTTTATTTTGAAAATGCTTAGAAAAATTTAATGGCAGAATAATCAAAGACTATTATTCGTGAGAAGCATCAATTTTGCGTGTTTTTAAATTTAAAACTTTTATACTTAATTAAAAATATATTCGACTTATTTTAACAGAAATGTTAATATAGTCTATTCTATATTATATAATATGAACGAACAGATACACAATTTTCCATTCTAATAACATTTAACTGATTGCGTTACGAAATAATAATGAAAATAAATCTGACATAATTTTGGATTGAACTGTAAATTGTATAGGTTCTATTTGTTCAACTTTTAAGTTTATAAACATCTCTTTTTAATTCTAGCAGCGCTTTGACAGAGGTTTTATTATCACACGTAATCAATACAAAAATCTTCAATTCACTATGGTGACCGGATGGCCAGCGACGAAATAACAATAAATTCGAATTACATTTCACTGGACCTTCGTAACTCCATACCAAACTACATCCAGTGGCATAACTGGGTGAAAAACTAGATGAGACAAAAATAATGTATTTGCCGACACTATAAGGAGAGGTATTATAATATATTTTTTGTTTGACACTGAATGGAGCGAAGAAGCTAGTGTTTTTAAAATTATGTTTTTTTTTTTTTTTTATTATTATTATTATTCTTTAAAGTGTACATGTTTTTGTATATAAAAATAATCGTCCAAAAGTTTCGATCAACAACTTTTTGAATCAGAATTTTTCTCTGGATAGTACCTTTGGGAGATAATTTTTTTTTCGAAATTGTTAATAGTTTTTCTAGAATTTCGTAGACCACAACTTGAACGAAAATGCCTAATAACCTTTTTTTTTAATCTAAAATTGAAACCGGATTTGCCTCTAGATTGTACTTTAAAGAGGTCATTTTTTGAATTTCTCAATTCTTCAATTTTTTTTTTTGGAAAAAACTACCCAAAATTTGACAAAAACGACTCAGAAACCATTATTTTTTGATCCGAATTTTATGAAAATTTAAACATAGATAGAAAA
>JAIPRM010011558.1:0-12808 GCA_025469315.1 Stegophylla sp. TES_Ste_2020
ATTATCTTGTATCAACTGAAGCTCCACTCAGAATCGTTTTATTGAAGAAATGATTTATCGTTTCTTTAAAATTTAATACGCCCACCAAGAGCGTACCACCCAAGGAGCGAAGAAAACCCCATCGTGCGAAGTATGTCCGGCTTTTTATTTATTCTATTTAAATAATTATAATATAAATAAGTGGTACACATAATTAAAAAAATTAAAGAAAGACATAAAACGTACTGTAAATCACATGTTAATGAGAAACTCGACCAATTGATACTCCGTCGTCGTCCGGCGCTATTTGGCTTGTTATTGTACATAATTAAATTTAGCTTATTTCTTAAACAATATATTATTATATAATAACGATTTCGTTCATTATTTTTAATGACCCTCTTTCGTACACGACCCGCTTGGGAGTTGCGACCCCAGGTTGAAAACCCCTGGTATAAACAACGCGAGAGGGGACGACACGACATGGCACATGATAATATACGTATGTAATTGGGGCGTAGATTTTAATGTTTTACACGGAAAAGTCCACAAAAAAAAAATAAAAATACTATTTTATGTATTAAATTACCCCCGTAAAAATGACCTAAAAAATAAAGATCGCATTACTTTTTAACTGTAATTGTTACATTATAAATCTACGTAGTGAAATACATTTATCCTTTTTTCAACCTACGCGAATTTTCGGAAATTTGAACCCGAAAACCTTTCAACTCCTGTTTTTTACATATTATGTAACACAAAACATATTCGTGATTAATCTTTGATTATCGCGATTAATTCGAATGATAAGAGACGTGTCCGGTGGTCGCATTTCCTAACATCGTTTTATTATTTCCAAGTTTTTTGACGGTTCATAACGAATATATTTTTATCAACGATAATATTCAACTATTATTTCACTTCACATCTCGTATTTTAAAAAATAAAAACAAAGTGTTTAATTGTTTCACAATTTTAAGTCGACCCGCGACCGTTTATATCCCTGTCTTCGTCATTAAACTTAAAGTGATCAGCGAATACAATATCGTAATATAAATATACCAAAGTAAAATAAATGTTTTCTAAACTTTTTCATTTTTGAATACATAATAATTTGATCTAAATTTACACAACTCCAATAAATACACTACAAATGTTTTTAAAATACAAACGAGTTTAACGAATGTCCTAAAAATCCAAAAAGTTTAACAAATCACAGATAAAAGTTTCTTTTTTCTATTCTATGAAACAAATTTTGTGTTTGAAAAGAAATGCTCTAGAGTTTCCAGGAAAAAAATGAAATATATAGATACGTATGTGTGTGTTTAATGTGGGGTGATTATACTTAGAAAACGGGAAGAAAATCGGGATAACAATTTTGCCTGAACTCTAGACTTCATGGAATTATTTAATGATTTAATATGTCTTATTGTAACAATTAAAATGATTTTAATTTTTTATTATTTTAATGAAACATTCGCTTGCATTCATTTGTTTTGTCGATATCGAAAATACTGGACAACGGTGTATTTTGAAAATCAATTTTTAGATTTATAATCGCTCCTACAGTAGGCACAAGAAAGTTTTTTCTACCTTCAATGATATTCATTTTGCTATTAAAAACATTCTCTCTATGGTTGTGCATTTGTTTTTGGAATTATCTACAAATTGTTTTTGTTTAAAATCCTAAAAATATATTCTAGTACACCCTTTTTGCATTACTACACAAAATTCACCGTTCAGTGAACATTATAATTAAATTATAGTAAAGAAAAATAGTACTGAACTGGAAATAATTCTATATTTGATTTTATATTGAAAATAATATTAATCCGTGGACTATGTGACTGCGTCTACAAATATATTAGTCTTTATAGAGAATTCTCAATTGATGACATGCATTATGTGTATTTTCACTGACAAGATATTTTATTCAACTTTTTATATTTTATATTCCATACAAATAGTAGTAAAAACAAATTTTAGGTTAAGCTTTGCTTAGATTAGTTTGATTTTGATGCTCGAGTTCTTCGCGCGTTTCTATTTTTTACGTTTTATAAATGATTTAGATGATTTCCTATGGCTAACAAGAACAATTCTTGTTCATCGTAGAAAATCAATATAACTTTTAAATTTATTTTTAACTACTTATTGTAGATATGAAAAATATCATAAAAATTGATAATTTAATGTAGATATTTCTGGCACATATTTTAGCATATTCGTATTAGTTTAGTTCTTAAATTCTTTAAAGGAGTTTGTTTTTTTTTAAAGAACTCGTTCCGCCAATCCGTTTCTTTAGGTACTTGTGTTACCAAACGTCGAAGCATTACTTTACGACAGTGTTTCCCAACCAGGCCCCCCCCCCGTTGGTAGGTGTGAACAAATTGCTGGGGAGGCGCAAGTAGTCATCACAAAGTAAAATTTTTAATTAGTGTAGAGAAAAATTAAAAATTAATAACGACCGCTATCGGGTATTGATAACAGATAAAGATTGCAATCAGTGTTTAGCCGCTAAACATAACTTATTATTATTATTTTATACTTATTTATTTCTACAATTATTATTCACATTCATTGATTAATCTGTTATATTATTTACTGTTATTCATATATTATAATTATTATCGTGATCAATAAAAAAGTTATCATTCCGAATATTGTGTAGTTTATTTATAAAGTATATAAAAAACGTGATACATTATTTTTTCATTTTTAGAAGAGGGGAGACACAAGATTTTTGAAAATCTAAAAAAGGGAGGCGTAGAATAGAAAAGGTTGGGAACCACTGCTTTACGTTGAACAAAAATTAAAAAATTAAAAAAATCTGGGTGAATAATTATCAATCGATCCGTCGTATTTTTACAGTATAATTCAATGTATACTGTTATTTTTCTTATTAAAATATTATTGTCTAGGTTATTCTTGTACGATTGATATTTATAAATGTTGTTATTATTCCTGGCAAATGGGGGGAACATAAACAGAAAACAAAAACTGAAAAAAATGGAATTTGAAAAAGACTGAAACGGTTTTGTATCGACAGTATACAAAATATTTTGATAGTGTACCATTTTTAATCCTATCTTAGTGCAAAATATTACACGACATCTGTAAAAATAAAAATAAATGCTTTTACTCTTTCACGCGTTTTTCTACGAGGCACGTTTAAAGTTTAAACCGAAACATGGTTTCGACCTCCATTTACTTTGAAACCGAACGTGAATTATTTTAGGAATATCTTATGAATGTAAGGGCATATCACTTCGGCGGTGTATCAGTATTATTGTCACGTGTATTACGTGCTTTGGCTATACAAAACGATCGAGAAACGGGAACGATTGCGAAAATTATTGTTTTTAAAATTTTTCGATTATTCGTTTACAGCTAAATCTCGGGTAATTGCGTGAACAAATAATTTGCTTTTAGTTTAAGTCACGTACCCAGTGTATTATTTCAGACTCACAATCTGAATATTAATTTTCGTCTACAATGCTCGTTCGATATCGTTTATCCGCACTATCAAATAAATATTCAAACGAATAGTATAAGAAGTACTCATGAGCAATGGCATCACTACCCCACTACAGTGATTATTTTAGGAGCAGAGAGATTTGTTTCTGTAACATTATGCGAGTTAACATACATATAATGTGTGATTCGAGTGACTAAGCCTCTTCCATCAAAATAATAATGATAAAATAAATGAATAAATAAAAACAACATTTGCAGTATCCACAGATTTTTAATAAAATCGGATCAATCAAAACCACAAACTGTAAACGACTCGCATTTACATAATATGTTCATTTTAATGACACTAGTGTAACAAATAACGAATTATTGTATAATTCAAAATTTTAAATATACCGTTTTTTATTTTAATCTCGTTATTTTCGTAATCGATAAATATACTCATATATTAATGGGATAATTATTTTTCAAATTCAGGGTCATCAAAACTATAGTCTCGATACTTGAACGCTATATCTAGGGTACCGAATACATCCTTCGATACCTTTTAATGACGCCTACGCTTATAAGAGTAAACATATTTTTGTGATGTTATTATATCCGACTGACAATCAGTGTTAATAATTAGGTTATCGGGTTGTTAGAAATATTGACCTAATAACCTTATCCGCATACGCGGGCGGACGTGCTGGTCGAAATTTTCGTATTTATCGAAACGGTTTTGGCATTCGTGACATTTAAGTGAACTTTAAAATATATGAGGTGCGATATAACATCATATGAAATTCAAGGACGTCTAGGTGTGTTCGGAAATCGTATGAGGAAAAATCGTATTCCAACTCGGCTCTCGATTATTGGAAAATTATCTACGTTTATTTATAGTTTATTACTGACAGTAACGGCACGATTTAAACACAGCTTTTACCACCGAATTGTTTTTTTATTTTTAAATCGACGTGATAATAATGGTGTTTTTCGAAAATTTTTAGTATGTTATGTGAACGGTTCGCATCGTCACAAAGGTCATAAAATAAAAACAGAGTCAGTCGATAGTAACGGCAAATCAAGTGATCAAATTTCATAATTTTTCTCACTTAATTTGAAGTGTCATTGGAAAATCAAAATAACATGAATATTAATCGACATGCTCCAGGCCGTATCTGTGAGGGATCCAAGGGGTCTGGACCCTCCGCGGAATTTTTTACATAACATTTCAAAAATATTTTTGACGCCAATATACGTAATATGTTTAAATCGCGGGGGCAGTGGTTAGAGAGAAACTTGAGACGACGGTGTTTCCCTATAATAGTTATTATACGTTGCTAAAAAAATGCTGTATTCATTTTCTTAAAATAGAAGCTTTTATTCTTTTTTCGTAAATAGTTATTTTTTTTTTTTTAATCAAAAACATTTCCGATTAGTATTTGCATATTTTTCTGACAGAAAGTTTTGTTGGTGCAGTATTTTACAGAGCTAATTTATCGAAATTCTCTATAGTTTTTCCAAAAATTAAGGGAAAACTATAGAAAATCTGAGCAAAAATGATAAAATATAAACGTACACTGGATTTTTAGACTTAACTCTAAAAATAATAGTACCTACTACAAACTTGAATCTAAAAAAAAAAAAAAAACAGTACACAATTTTAGAAACATTATGATTTTTCTAACGAAAATTTAAATTCTTGATTATAAGTTCAAAATATTATTACACACAGTGTTGTTTTATAGTCTTAACAGTGTTAAAAATTAAATAGCGTGAGGTGCTAAGGCCTTAACTGAGAAGAAGGTGTAGTCCAGAGGTCTGAATCCCCTCGAAAAAATTTGGTAACAATCCGATAAGTACATAAAATTTAATAAGAAAAAAAGTTAATTTTTTTGGACCACTCTCGAAATGTATTTTCAGTTAAGGCCGTAACAAAGGTGGGCATGCTAAAAAGTCGGTTCGTCCTTTGTTTCACTGACGCAATTTGTTGCCTTTATTTTGCCCATTTTATGTTTATGTCAATTATTTATAATATAATATTATCATCGTAATCGATCGAAACTTATTTTCGCGAAAACGAGACATCTGGTTTACGGCAGTATTTTCGTTTTTATTTAATATCTCCCCCCTCCCGGCAGAAGTTGTATAATGAGGTATGAAAAATATTCTAACGGCGATGATCCATCAATTGAGAATTTTAATTACCACAAAACTAAATTATTTTATATTGTTTATGATAACGTTATGGAATAACGAGTAACCCTACCTTTATTTAGGTACATTTTCACAACGACCAATTACAAAGAAGTTCCAATTAAAATTTAAAAAGTGTACTTAATGCATAAGCATAAAATGTGACGATTCAATTAAAAATAATAATTGAATTCACTATAAAGCGGTGATTTTAACGAGCATAAACATTGAGATTTTTTTCACCCGTTATTTATTGTTGAAACGTATATATATATAATATACTATATAGTGTATATTTCTATTATTTTGTAATTTTTCACTGTGTTCCTATTTGTTTTTTCTAGAAGTTTCGTCGAATCATGTAACGAAATCAGCTGCGTGAATAGATAGTTTTAGACACTTATTACTTCTCTTGAGTCTATTGACTTTGTCGATGTAAAGATTTGTCATAGATATATTTCAAATCAGAGATGAACTGCGCTCCCCTAGCACCCATCTATAAAAATCAGATAGAAAATATGATGAGAAAGACAGAGCGGTATTTAAGGATTTCAAGGAATAAAAAATTTTAATACATCACTCAATATTTAACATAAAGATGATTTAATTAAACATGGTAATAGTATGCAAAACTTCTGAATTAGATCTCGTCAATACTCATTATTACCATCAATAAATTCAAATGTAATACAATTTCTTACCTTTTAAGATTCATTAAAATAACAAAATAAAGAAAACTTAATAATCAAATTTCGAACCGTATTTCAGACCAATCTCCGTCGTCAAATAACCATCTACTCCAGATCATAACAATTTTCCTCCAATATTCCACAGTTGGATAGCATCACTTTAATGACAATACAAATCCACTGAATAAAATTTAATGATGAGATTCCATTTGACTAAAACAATACGTTTCAGGAATCAACATATGTAGTGTTTTCTCTTTTATATATTAAAAACTCTGTTTAGGTAATATCCACAAAAAAATATTAGATTTCACAGTAATCATTTAGAATTTATAGACAATATATCTTTATCATATTTCCAACACTCACGTGATTTTTACAAATTTAATGTAAAAATAAATTGATAACATACTGACGAACGAGGATTATTATTATAAACTATTTACTATAATACATAAAACTGTAATAACACAATATATATAATTATTTCCATAAAAATACAGTTTGTACTTTAATTATTGATTAGAATAATGAAGTTTACGTGCCGTTTTAAATTCCACGAAACACTCTCGTATATATATCTTTCTCGTTTTGCTATGATGACAGAAAACCTTAAACTCTTTCTACGCGCAGTTCATCTATTCATATGTCTGTGGGATTTAAGTTGTACGACTTAAAATTCTTACGTTATCATGTGGAATTTCTCATTTAAAATACGGAAAATGTATGTTACAAATTCTACTGGTTCCACACTAGGTTGGTTATTTATCAATATATACATTTTAAACATTAAGAAACGATCAGTGAGTCCGTAATTCGAATAGTTCCAAGTACTAATTTGAAAATAAATTTTATTGCTATACATAAAACTAATTATTATATTATAACAAGACCTTGTCTAAAACTACTCAACTACTTGGCTTACTAATCGATGAAAATTTAAAATGAAATAGTAACGTAAAAATATTATCACAAAATTGAGACTACTAACATTTTTTTTCTAAATCAAACAGCTATAGTCTAAAAAATAAAATAAAATTTTATCAAAATAATATATTTTACAACGGTTCTAATCTTTAGTTCAAAACGCCTCAGCATAAATTAAAGCTTTATTATTTTATTTGTCCTACAATTTGTATTTTACTTTTTACTAGCAATACGTATATTGTGTACAATTATCTTGTAAAGTAATAATTTTATCATAGTTCAATAGTAATAATAATAAAAAAAAAAAAAAAAATCTTTTTTGCATAACGTTTTTATTTTGACCTACAGGTTTTGTAATTTTATTGTGTAAGTCACAGAACGATTCTCTGATTTACGACAACTGCTTCGCGGGGCTAATTTCACGAATGCGTTGCGTTGGTTTTCAAGTACAGTGTTGCATCACATTAGCGCACTGGATTATGTTTTTGAAAAGAGAAACACAACTGTCGTTTTTGTCGTTATACCAATGGGGGAATTGCGCAGTTGAAATATTTTACGACACGGGGTTTCATTTCCTTTTGACTATAGAAATAAATAGTGTCAAATTCACGTGGGACAAGACGTGGTAGAAAAGAAACAACGAACAAAATCTAATAGAATTTCTTATGCGACAAATATATCGTGTTGATAAACGTCTCCATATGTGATTTATAGAGGAAAACCAGGTCGAAGTATTTTTATAGCAGCAAAACGGTGGCCATATTCCACAGTTTTTCTGAATTATTGCATGCATATTTACTAACGACAAAAAAAAAAAAAAACGTTATAATATAACTATGTTTATTGTGTGTATATTTTGTACTACTGTAAAAAATTCGTGAAGTACAGCTGTAACAAAATCCAAATTTCTCGTTATTATTAGTATTAATAATTCGTAATATTATTATGTATCGTTTATACGAATTTATTTTTAAAATAAATTTGATGATCCCGCGTCTGCTTGTGCATTGTTGAACGAATATAATCTTAAAATTATTTAGATAAAGATAATTTAATATAACTGTATGTAAATAGAGATCATTTTTTAATAACAGTCTTAGATAAAATAAAACTACAGTTTATCTAGATAAATAAAATAATAAATTTTTATATGTATTTCATATTGATTAATTGTTGATTTGATTAAATATTATTTGTAAACGTTTTTAATTTTCCGTTACATTTAAATTGTTAGTAAAATGCAATAGTATGCGATAACATTATGTCAGTATCGGAGGCACAAATATAGATTATGAATGGAAAACGTACAAGAGTTAAATAATTTTTTACTGAAAGCTTGAGGCTACGGAATAAGAATCTTAAAAATATTGCGCAAAATCAATATTAGGTGTACGTACTTAAAAATGGTCATATTCTAAATTCTCAATAGTTTTTCTACCGCGAGGAAAAACTAACGAAAATTTAAGTAAAATATGCGATAAACTCAACTCTCATTAGATCGATTATGGTACTAGAAATTTAAAATATTCTTCAATTACTGGTAGTATTTTATTAGTATTCGTTAATATTTTATTTGTGTACATTTTATTCGAATACAATTTAAAATGCTCATTGAATTCGCTGAAACACATGAAGACACATAAAGAGTTGCCAAACATTTTGTCAATATTTATTTCTTTTTGTATTTTTTCATCTCGAGACAGGGGAAAAGTGTATATATTATGTAATGTATATATTAACGAACAAGCCAAGTTTGATACTATACATTTTTAATATCAGAGACTGCGTATTTTAAAAAATTAATGTTTTCAATACTAATATAAAGCGTTCATCTAACGATGAACAGGGTAAATTTTTTTCGTTGGAAGTTTATCGATGGAAGATAATTTCGAACACCCCAAAACTTCTCCTTAGGTACGCATGTGATGGTAAGTTTAACAAGTGGTGTGGAACAGAGTGAACGACTGTTAAATTTATCGTTAAATTACATCTAAACCTTTTTAGACAGACTTGGTGGAAATCACGAGGTTATAGTTTGTATCCAATCGTACGTCCGGGGTTAAAGTTATCGCGTAGGATCTCTAAGCTCCTGTCAGCTTTAGGAATTACTTTCATCATAGGGCCCCTCACTTGTATTATTCAGTACAGGGTTGTCCCTCCGAAAAAATGATGGTTTTTTTTCGTTCCGTGAATCGACAGGATGACCGTAGGAATCCGCAAGGGGACGAGTATACCGCTGCGCCGCGATGAAAAAAAAAAATATGAGTATATAACATTAATAATAATAATAATAATAATAAATGACTTTTGACGACGGCGGTGGCGTGGCACTGTTGTACGAGGAAAAAAAGACGATAGCATTTAGGTCATCGTGTACCACGGAGATTAAATACACAAAAAGCAATTCACTGTGTCATCCGGGGTGGGTGTGACTGATCACGCTCGACGTTGTTCGTCAGTAATGTCAGCGATCGAGTCCTATACCCTCTCAGGCATTATTGAAATCCCCAAAGGAGTAAAGCAAATTTCTATTTAAATTAATTATAATACCGCCTCCACACAGTTAATTATTATAGTCTTCTCGCTAATAACACAATTTACACTATATTTTGAATAAACGAATAAAGACGCGTCACGGGTAAAACGGAAGGTAGATAAGCCAAATTTCAATAATAATGTATACTTCCATTGAAAATAAAACACTTGATTCCTCGTCTATATCGTTTGATTGCATATATAATTAAACGTAGAGCATATATATATATATATATATATATATCAGAGTGGCCACCGGATCTCTTATCAATGGGTATGGACGGTGCCATATTGCTTAATTTTTCGTCCAAAACATTAATATCATTAATAAGACATCAATAACATTTCATATTAATTATTATTTGATAATATTGTTTGGACGAAATTTTTATCATTGAAAATACAGGAACCATTCAGAAATGACGACACCAGTGGCCGCCACTCTCTGATATATAGGCTCTTTAATTAAATGTATCAATCCAAACGAATTATGTTACTATCATTGGTGTACACTGACCTTATTGGTAGGATGGGGACAAATAAATTTTTCTTTGTTGCCTGCTAGAATGTATTGTAGGGGGGGGGAGAATTGTATAGATAACAAAAAAATATATTTATAAGACTTCAGAGGTCAATGTTTCATCTTTCCGTTCCATCTTCTCGAGCACCTCGAGTTGATTGCTATAAAAATATTTCTTGATTTTTGATATCCTTTGAATTTAGTTCGAAAAATGCTATTGCTATTCTGTTTTTTTTTTTTATGTTTATTTTGGTTGATTATGGTCTTTCATTTTGAAATTATTGCATTTATCTACGGAATTCCTGTAGTAAGAATAGGATAATAACAAATTGATTATTAGATTCTGAGTGGAGCGAAGAAGCAAAAAAAAAAAAAAAAAATTCCCACATTTATTATAAACATTGTATTTTGAAATTACCTCGAATTTTGTTAGTTTTTATCGAATAACATTTTGAATTATTTATATTTTTTGCTAAAAATGTAATTTAATCTCATTAACTTCCATGTTTATTAAACTTTTTTAAAAAATTTCGTAAAAAGCGTATTTCAATAATTTTTATAACCGTTTAAAGTTAAAATTTATGTAAAAATGGTAATTTTTACAAGCACAATAGTTTTTTTTATTCAATCAAAATCTCATGAAACATTTAATTTTTAAAGATTTAAATTTTTTTATTACTTATTCTAAAAGTAGTAATATTCTTTAACTTGTCAAAAATGTTAACAATACTTAATTATAGATGAATTTCGGATATAAAGTAAATATTTGACTATTGTTAAACATAATATAAATGTACTGGATATAAAACTGACGAGTCGTAATTTACGTGTCTGTGATAAATTCAAGTTCTACTGTCAGAATCGTTGTTTTGGAAAAACTATTTATCGTTTCTTTAAATCCTACTCGGATATCGAATAATACCCACGGTGAGAACCTAACCAGAAGTTTGTCCCGTGTTTTAGTCATTGATATAGTATAAATCGAGGTATTTTGTATATTTATTATGCAATCATCTATGTTTTATGTCCTTTTTACACGAACGTTTTGTATTTTATCAAAAAAAAATATGTTTGATGTTTTTTTCTTTTTTTTCTTTTTTTTTTTTTTTAACAATAAAACGTAATACGGATTCGCATTCCTACGTGTTAGGCGTCATCAGTAATAAACCAACGAATGTGGTTTCCACTCGCTCCGCTAATAACTAATACACTAATAAACTTGGCAAACAGAATTTAATTTATTTACTCTTCGTCGTATTATCGTTTTCCTCGTACTATGCCGCAAACAGACGTTTGTTCGGTTAATATTATTAATGGCGCACGACACTCGCATATTTGCCGTGTTACAACGTCGAAACTCGCGTACCGCCAACTCGAGGGGAATCCGAAAACGTCGGTATTTACGAACGGCGAAATGCAATAAAGATCGCGTGCACGACTTGCACTAGCGTTCTAAAATATCCCTATCGCAGTGTTTCTCAACTTTTTTCATTGTATCGACCCCCCAAAATGGATATTTTCAATTTTTAACGACCCCTAAGCACTAAATTATATTTCTTCCCTTTTGAATACGGATAACGTATATTACAGAACTACACTAGTATTAAATAATAAATACGAAAACATGATTTTAAAGAAACACGAAGCATACATTTTTCACTTTTTAACTATAGACCATTATAACTATACGTATGTTTTTTTTGGCTGCAACCCGATTGAGCACGGTTGTAATCAAACAATAGGAACTCAAAAAACCACACGATTGAGCACGAAAAAGGGTGAGACGTTGCCACTTTGTATCGTATAATATTATTAAAATTATTATTATTATTATTATTATTAAATATTAATATGTACTAAAATTATTATTAAAAATAAAATACGTTTGAACATAAATATTTATAAATAAAATTATTCGATTGGTTTTTAATCACATATTATTCCATATTAGGACAGCGTTTGCTGTGTAAATTAGTTTCTTATATATTTCAATTAAAATTTGTTTCCCTAAATACTAAAAACATGTATAAAAAAAAAAAAAGGAAAAATTTAAATTTGTTAACTTAAATACTAAAAACAAACATGTAAAAAAAAAAAAGAAAAATTAAAATTTTTTTCCCTAAATATTTATTTCCTACTTTTAATAAGTATTTAAGTAGGTCGTCAGCATTTTTAAATTCAGAGTATTCCTGATACGCTTTTATAATGAAGTTAAATTTTTGATTTTCGATAACATTTATTTCTTTATGATAATTACTTGCTATTGATTGAATTTTCGTGATCGTTTCAGCCTGAGTTTCTAGTAAGACTATAATAACCAAGTGTATATGTTACGGTCAATGATGAAAATTGAATATTTACGTCATTAACCGGTCATTGACGTTAGAAGCCAATTTGCTAGGTTATTTTCGTTAACTACCGGGCAATAACGTCAGTATCCAAGATAATAGGTTATTGTTGTAAATTAAAAAATACAATAAAACAATTTTACCTCAATGACCGAATC